>NCQS01081458.1:0-10935 GCA_002740445.1 Pachycereus pringlei
AGGACTTGCTTAGGAAAGTCATGTGGACTACATTCTCTAATCCTTCCTATGACTTTTCTAACACCTTTGATAAGGTTAAGAGGATACTTATAGTTTTGGTGTTATTTTGGCTAATTCCTCTTACCTTGTTTTTTCTAAACAGTTGTCCCAGGAGTTCGACAAGCTTCTACATACATTGACAGCGTCTTTTATGATGAGCTGAGTCTTGAAGTTGTGATGGAGTGGCTGATACTCTATTTACCTGGTCTCTGAAGAGGCTTTAACTTAGGTGTATCTAGCACCTAACCTAGTGGGATTGGTCCCTTTTGTTTCCCCCTTTCTTCTCTTCATTTATTTCCTTTAAATAGTGTTTTGTCTAAGTATGGGGAAGGGATGGTTTAATGTCTCTTAATTTGGTTTTTAGTTTTCATACTAGTTAGAGCACATAGATTTATGTTTCCCTTTCATTTGCACTAGTGTGTCGCATTTAGTTGCATTTAGGTTTGCATATAGGATACATGTAGGAGTGGTATTGATTGGTTTGAGATGTCCTCCTATGCTGTTTTTGCTAGGCATGATGGTCTTTATGAGCTTGAGTAACTTTTGATATGGAATCCCTTTTGGTGCTAAAGTTCGTGAAGGTTTCATGAATGTATCATTTTTTGGCCCTGGTCTTGATTGAGAACTTTATTACCCCTTAGAGTCGTTGGCACTAATGCTTGTACATGGGAGTCATTTTATGAGCTTGCTGAGGCTTTGGTAGGAATCCTTTGAGAATTTAAGCTTATTTGAACTAATCATTATATTTAGTCTCATGTTCTTTCATGTGTATGACTCTTCCACATTGCATCTCTAGAACTTGCCTTGACTCTTGTTCAAAACCACATTAGCATGTGCATAGTTGATGATATGATAGAGGCACTATTTCTCTAGTTTTTTTTTGCCACATAGCCAAATAGCCTACCCTTGTGTTACATGTTAATCCCCTTTGCTAGCCCCTTTTAAGCGTATATCCGTCTTTGCTGAGAATACTTCTTATTAGCTCTTGGCTATACACATAAATTCCTGACCTTGATGCGAAGTATATAGAGCATTACATCAAGTATGTCGTGGGTAGTTTTGGAGGAAAATGACTTTAAGGTGTTTTTGGTATGTTGGTCTGTTGAGGGATTGATGACATTGAGCATTTGGTTTCATTCCCCTCTTGTTCGTGATGTAGATATATGAATTAAGGTGTGAGTTGATAATTCATGACCTATGCCTTTCAATAACTAAATTATTTATTTCATTTCCGGAAAAAAAGAAGAAAAAAAGTCATGTAGAAGAGAAAGAAACAAAAAAAAGGCCCAAAAAAAGAAGAAAACAAATAAAAGAAAAGAAAGATTGAATAAGTGATTGGCGTTGCGCATGTAAATAACTTGAGTTTCTTTCTTTGTCAACTCATTTCCTATATAATTCATTCTGGTGTGTTCAATGTACTGTCGGGGTTTGAAGTATTGGTGAACTTTATGATGTCTTGGTGCCTTCTTAGTTGCTCCATACTCATTTGGCTAATAGCTCCACATTGCCCAAATACATTAGCCCACTCCTTTCCCTTTAACCCTTCTAGCCCACAAATAGAAGGATCAAAGAAACAACGGCTTATATAACCAAATGGAAGGTCTTGTCAAGCTTTTTGCTCTAGAGTATTAGTCTATCCGCTAGACTAGATAGTGATGAATGTCATATTTGCATAGGATTTCATGAGTGCTTAGGAGTCATTGTATGACATTAGTGTGCTTAATTGTATGATTTATGCCTTTATTTCTACTATTATGCTTGGTTTCACTTGTTTTGAGAGTGTTTGTAGATTTTGACTTTATAAGCCAAGTTATGTTAATAGAATGAAGATTTTGAGGGCTTGTGGATCAAAGAAGATAGAAAAAGAGGCCTAAAGACACTCAACACAGATCAATCATAGCCAGTGCCTTGGCCCTGAAGGATCTAAGAGAAGCAACCGGACAAAAATTGATCGACCATCAGAACCAAAGGCCACCACCGTCTGACCGTGGTGGGGACCACAGTCCATGGGGACCCCCATGCACTACCCTGGTCATCCCTGCTTATCAAATTCACTAGTTTTATTCACGGCTATTTATTATCCAAGCAATGGTAATGTTTATTAGCTTTCATTTCCACGGTAAAAGCCTGCTTCTAGCCTCATTTTACATATATTCAATTTCAATCTTCAACATTCATCATCTACATTAGGATTTAGAATAGATTAGAGGGAGAAAGTGTGAATTCAAGTGCAGATCGTACAAGGATTCCATGCCGGCTTTGCAATCCATGGAATCAAGCGTGTTCTTTGGCTGGGCATTTCTCTTCTCTGCTCTTCTTTTTCTTTTCTAATTTTAGGATTTGTGCTCTTGTAATTTTGATTATCTTTTGTTCTTTTAATCTTGGATTTATGCAAAAACTTGTTAATTTTCCTAATCTCGCGTTGATCTCTTTGAGTATTTTGGAATTGTTGGATTGTTCTGATGAATCTTAGATGTTTATTATCTTATGAGAAATTTGATTACTCTCTTGCATGTTTTGGGTGCTGGGTAAAAAACTGAAAGGTGAAATTCGATATTGGAACCCCAGGATCTGGCTTGATTGTGTAGAGTCTTGGCAAAGTCATACCAATTGAGAAACCACGAATTTGGTAATCATATACTTGATGAACCTAAACAAATCAAGAGCCCTTGACAAAGGGTAATTGGTTAGATTTAGATATTTCACTTCACCTTGAAGGACAATTGTGATACTTCGATTGTCGATTTTAAAACAACCCATTAAGGAAGAAATGCTTGATTGATACATGAATTAAGAGATTACTTAGTTTGTATAATTCTTTGATTATTTATCTACTAGATCAGATAGTAGACTAATTTAATTTCAATCATAAATTTATATTCGCTTAGCTTATCTTAAGGGAATATAACTCAGTAGCTTTGTAGCCTCTGTAGGATCGGCCTTGGTTTGCTATAATGTCATCGTGTGCTTGTAGTCCTATCAATTACTCGCATATTTTACGTTTTTTTTCTCTGAACATTATAAACATGGCAATAATTTTTCTTTAAAAGGGTAATATAAATTAAAGAATTTCAAATTTTGATATCCAATCGTTTTTCAGAAGTCAATCTACAAAGTTAGGATTGATTAACTTATTGGCTCATGTTTTCTCAAACAACAAAAAGTAAATACAAAAGAAAAGAAAATTGATATATATCTAATTGTCACATTCGCCAAATTTCTAACAAAAATTACTTAATGATACAAACATACCAATTCCTAAGGCCATGAGCTGGTTAACCACATCGAGTTCCCAATTTTCCCAATATGTACTACTTTTAACAATCACATGTTAGGTTGTATTGGTAGCAGCACATGATAGAGGTCATATTACAACAATAGCGTATAGTGATTGCTTGAAAAAAATTGAACATAGTGGATGTATGAACTTTGCTCTTTCAAATTGAAGTTTTAATTTATATATGCTCATTAAATGATAAAAAGCTAGCTCAATTTTGTTAGAAGTCTAACCTAGACACGTTGACCCTAACACTAACAAGTTCAAACCAATTGGGTTCAAGTTCTCAAATCTTGTCTAATACCATAATTTCTTAGGCGGGTTCGCTTTCGGTTATTGAGTCAGGTAAATTTTTTCCATGTTTATTTCCATGTGATAAATATACTACTATGTCCTCGCACCCTCAACTTTTTGGCATATGTGGCTAGTAAAAACAAATATTTGGTTCGTTAGAGTTTGAAAATATAGAAAGTAGATTCAAATATATTCGAAAACAAGGAAAGGCCAAAAGTGGTTTATGCGAAGCCGTAGCTATAATCAACCTTGCCATAAATGGAATGTGTCAATGTCAAGGTTTAGAAAAGAGCTCATCTACCTAATTAAAAGAAGAATGAAATATTTAGCTTGTTAAATAAAGTTAAGAAAGCTCCTTTCTCAGCTAGAAGAAGCCCAGGGAAGATTGAGCAACTGCCGACATAATGGACGTAGATTAAGACCCTTGAATCGGCCTATAGCGGTTAAATTGAAGCATCCAACAAAACATTCTAAAGCATCCAATGGTTTCCTCTTTCAACATCTTCCAACGGTTTGAATCTCATTGTCTGTAAATAGAGACCTTGCTAAAGAAGAAGATGACGCACCATACGAATGCAAAGAGGGCAACTCTCATAATAAATGTTATTGTACTTTTGAGCGAACAATTCATAATAATTGTAATCTTTGTACATACATTGAGAATTCCTTATACGGCAAGAGGGTTGGGAGAATCTTACTTGTGACTAAGAGGATTGATTGGGAAACTTATCCTTTCTAAGCATGGACTTAAGAGAAACCACTTCCAGAGGTTCTTGAAGGTTGCGTTATTGTTAAGTTCCTCGGGTGAACGCTTGATTGTGTAAATCTCACTAGAAGATTAATACAAGCCAGCTGAATCTTAAGGGAGGGTCCTTAGGGGTGACATAGCCTAATTGAAGGCGTGAATCTTATTAACAGATACCATATACTTGATATTCTGTTCTGCTCTTACTTTACTCATCTTCCTTGGTCTATTTGCCAAGGGTCCTTGAATTTATTGTTCAGCATGCTTGAGTTGGCTTTAATATATGTTTAACTTTTACTTTTAATTATTTAAAGTTATCCTATTTACCCCTCTCTAAGATGGCTTAGTTGACTCGGAACCAAAACCTCCCCCTAAAAAATGCAAATCGCCAAGGTCATCATAACAGACTAACAAGGAGAATAGCAATAAAGGAAGATAATAAAGAACAAAGCTTCCTATTATAATNNNNTCATCAACATAAAGAAGGAGAACGAGGGCATGAGAACTAGAGAGGCGAATGAATATAGATGGATTACAGTCATTGCAAACGAAACCTTACGTGAGAAGGAAATTACTTAATTGGTGAAACTAAGCTTGAAGAGCTTGTTTTAGGTTGTAGATAACCTTCCTAAGACAGCACACATGATTGGGGGATTCAAAATGAATTAAGCCAGTAGGTTGATGAATGATGCATATTACTTGTTCAGTAAGAATGACATATTCACTTCAAGTTTCCGAGTTGTCGAGCTGAAGAAAATGCAGTAGATAAAACAAGTTTAAGGGGTTGTTTGGTTCGATAAAAGTGGAATGGAACCAAGTATCATGCCTCGGGGAATGGGAATAGGACATGATTCTTAAAATCATGTTCATGAATCAGATCTAACCTCTTGGCCAAGAAAAAGTTTTGGATCTTAAGAGAAACCCAAAGAAACCCCAAGAACTTCAAGAATAATCCAACAACTTGAATCAACCAAAAAAAGATGTGACCAAGGCTGAAGAATAATTCACGACCTTGGACTAATTTAACCCACCAATTAATTCACTAAGACTTAATCACCAAGAATTAATACAAAGAAAAGGCTCAAAATCACCAATCTCACTGAGACAAAAATGAGATTTCGCAGAGAGAGAACAAACAAATAGGTCATTTCCTTTCAAATGAAAATATGATTTTTTTGTTAAAAAAAAACAAGAGATAGAAGCATTTGTACATCTCCAAAATAGGATACCCCCTCCAAACATCAAACTAAGCAATAAAATTACAAGGATTTTCAACCAATGAGATTAAAGTAATGCAAACACCCTACTAAATTTTAGCAAAATGTACAACCAAAATTAAAGGGAAAAGGGGGACTATTAGCTTGAGATGATGAGCTAAAATTGGCCTTTATAGTAGCGACTTCTATGTCGCCGCCTAAATGAATCCGAGTGTAGGAATGTGTTGATGGTCTTCAAAGGGAGATAAGTTTATGATGTACACTAATCAACCACAAAATATTAGCTATAAAATTCATCCATTTGATTGTCCTAATAATCCAATAACTTTTAAAAAAAGTACATTGTCAAACTTACACTAACTCTTGTAGGATCTTAACCTTACAATTTGCATAAAAATTAGAATTTAAAGGGATGCTGCAGCTAGTTGGAAAATAGACTTTCAAAGCTATCCACCCATACCAAATCCACCAAACCTAAATCCCATTTTCTCACTCAAAAGTGAGATGGAAGATTCTAAAAATTTTTGGACAAAAACTGAAACTAGGAAATATAGGTCATAATGGAGATAAATGCCTAAACTCCTTATTTAGGGCTATTAAGTTGTCCTGCCTTTGAAATTAACCCTAACTTGACCCTTTAAAAATCTAGATTCAATAAAATTAACTTCTAAAACCCCATATTCTTGAATCAACAAAAGGAGTTTTATGAACTTGACCTTGATCTAAGCGTATGAGACTTGGCATGTTGGTCTACATCAAATCATTTCTAGTTCTTGCTATTTGGTTCAATTATAGAATAAAATCAAGCTTGTTTTATTTTAATTTCTTATAAATAACGTTTCATAAATAAGAGTTATTTTTTTAATTACAACTAGTGCTTAATTTAGCCAAAAATATATCGTGCTTTGTCATTGCCTTCTTAGGTAATACTATGAATTAAAACATGATACATAGTCCAACTTTTATTTTTACCATTTATAAAACAAATTTTTGGTCATGATTTGCCATGTTCTCTCTCCTAATTGTTGATCACAACATTGTTGTACTTCTTTTATCCCTACCTCCATGAGCACTGCTTCTATAGCTAGCCAAAACCCAAGAACTTACCATACTCATCTTCCTCCTCATCGCCTATACTACTACATTATATTCTGAAATTTGATGTTAAATTTTAGTAAAATTAGGAGTTTTTGCATGATCCTTTAATGTCGGATAATCTAAAATGTCTGACCATATTCTCCATAGATCTCAATTGCCATGTCTTTATCTCAGCATCCTCATTCTCTCTTAGGCAAAGTAGATTGATGTTATCGACATCTTCTTCCTTCTTGATGGATGGTGGATACTTGGGCGATGGCTATCTAATTATCTTATTGTCTCTCTCCAGATATCAACTAGGGTTTGAAGTATTATGATGAATGAAATATGGAAAGCTGGAAAGTAAAATGTTTATGTGTTGAAGAAAATGCTAAAACCTAAAGATGTTTGAACTTGAATCCCTTGGCAAGTAGGGGAAATCAAATTGCTTGGCTTTGAAAGGAACATGTCTCACATACTTAATAGCCTATAAAGCATGAGGTATGGAAATTTGATACATTTAGGTATCAAGATCCATTCTCAAACACCCTCTAATAGCCCAAGATGTCGAATAGCAAGGGAGAAAGTTTCAAGGAAATCTATACTAGCGTATTAGTCATTACTTATGGCAACTAATAGAGCATTGTAGCACTGAATGTCACCATCAGACTTACATTTTACATGATAAACCCAATTAATGGAACTAAATTCTACATATAAGCAAATGCACAAGGGTCATTAGTAATAGGAGTATCAAACTCACCAGCCAATGCCTTTCCCCATCTGGGGCCACGGTAAATTTTCTTAAATGACGTTCATTACGGAACAAGCAGTATGTGAGGATAGCAAATGCTTAGTCTTGACAATATCAAACTTGGAACAAGTCTATATGGGGTGATGGGTTCCTATAGTAGGGGATGAGCACACAGCCATGGAGGTTGTAGTGGGGTGGACTCACCTAAGTGTAATAGGCTTGAGTAGGTGACATCTATTGAGATATACTTGTGTAGGCCTAGACCATTAACACTAGCAGCTAAGCTTTAAGGCCCAGAAGATGTGTGAGGCATATAGGATAGCAAAGTGGGCTGAAAGGACATCTCAACAATGGCTTCGGCTGGTTGGATATAAACAAATTCAGAAGATTGGGCTGACATGGGGGAGTCTCTTGATTGGGCCATATGAGAGATGTGTGTCCTATATGTAACCATAGGATAAAAGGTCAAAGAGGTGGTTAGTCTAATTGCATTGGGCCAAGACACATGGTTATGTTTAGTAGAAAAGGCACTGCGAAGAAGATAACTTCCTCAATGATTCTAGCATTAGCAAATTAGGGAGTTGTATTAACCAAAGATTGATATAGAAAAATATTTTCATGAAAATGTGAAAATGTACACGTTTTCTAATTTATAGCACCCCAGTTATAGAGTTCAAACATAAGTAGCATTTATATTGATTTACATAACACCCCAAAAAAAACCCCACATTACATGGAATGAAGTTAGAGTTCATTAGAAGATGTAGCATTCAATTTAAATAAAATTGTAATCATGTTGTTTCTAAAATATTTTCAAATAAACTTTTTCTACAAGATCAAATTTGACAATGTAGACAGTTTATACCATAAGCTGTATTATCCCAAAGGTGAGAGGGGGTAAAAGATTGAATAAGGAAAGTGCATATCATCTTATTTAGGTGATGTTTGTGTTATGTCACCCTATTTGTGCTTTGGTGTTAGCGTAAGATTTTCTAATAATAATAAATGAATGGAGAAGACAGTCTTGTAGTCACACCCTCCATCATTTTGTTTTTTTGAGTTTGCCAAAAGCTTTTCCACTATTTCTTGAAAATAACATAAAATAGAAAAAATCTTCATACACATATTTCAACGGGATAATTATTGGCAAAATTAAAAGTGCGTACCAAACATAGTTATGAATAATTTTCAAAGGAGTTTTAACCTATTTAGCTTACTTGTAATGTAATTGTCATAAAAAATATAAGTTTTAATAACATTATTTTTCCTAAGGTAATCTAAACTATGAGTTCCATAGTGACCCAGTCCATGAAGTGAGATTTCTACATAATGATGGACAACAACATCAGCAATAGTAGACCTAGGACTAAAATTATGATAAATAAGGTAGAAAATCTCATTGCTAGAAGCCTACAGAAGGACATCACTTATGCGGTTTTTCTTAGCATAGAAAGAAGAAAGACAAAATTCTACTTGACAATCATTGTCCCTACATAGGTTTCTAATGGAGAATAAATTATTTTTTAAATTAGGGGCATGAAGTATAGATTAGGGAGATAGCACGTGTTTCTAAGTCTAAAGACTTAGATTGCCAATATTTGCAATAAATAGAGTTTCCATTCCCGAATTCAATTTTACTATAGCTAGGGCAAGGGACTTTAGAAGATAAAATGCCTTCTTTTGGAGAGATATGAAGCTACAGCTAAATTTAGGTATCAGAGGTTCCCACTTGGTTCAATAGTTATAAAAGAGGCTAGAGCACTTACACGACTGATATTTGGGCTGGTAACAAGCTAGGCCAAAAATTGTATAGTGACCAAGTGATTGACACATTTGGCAAACAAGATTGGGTCCAAAACATAACAATTCCTCAAATGGTTCATTATCTACAAATTAGATGTTGACCTCTGCCCCGCTCTATGGGCTTTTACACTTTAGCAAATGTAGAGGCACAAAAAGGATTATATGATGGAATAATTGAATTGCAAATGCAATGCATACCCCTTGAGAATTCATACTATTGGTTGTGGTTGAAAAAGGTCTAATTATTATTGTGTTGTTTCTATTTGTGCTATTATTTTGAACTTCATTGTTATTGTTTCTTATTATTGTTGCACCCTTTATTGTGGTCATTTCCATAAGAATTTTTAGAATTACCCCATCACTAGTTCCTGATGTGTTGGCCACATAAACTTAAAGTGTAAGTGACCCATGCTCCTATTGTCTAAGAAAACTCACTTGTTGTTCACAAAAGGACAATTTTGATTGAACATAATCAAAATTAAGGACACGAGGAATGTCAATAGTAGTATCATCAATATGGTCACATTCAAAGTCAAGCCTATTCAACATATGCTAAATATAGTCCATATCCAAAAAAGAGTTTTGAATTGCAACAAGGGAGTCGGCGATGGACTTAAAAAAATGCATGTACTCATCCATAGATAGATTTTAAGGTTTGTCATGATTAGTTGATAAGTGTAAAAAATATGCATAATTTTAGGGTCATTTGATAGCATTTTTAGGAGATTTGTGTGCTTAAGTGTATGGTTTCCATCCAATTTTCTATTTTACACTCAGGAATGTTTCTTTGATGCATTTTGTAGCTTTTAGGCCCTTTTGACCCAGTGTTGACCCTCATTTGGGCACATTTTTAAGTGACCACGATAATAACCCCATCCCATATGCTTGTGGAGCAAAGAAAGAAAGATAACCTCATGGGCTAAGGTGACCACAGTCCAACCGTTGTGCCTACCGCAGTTTGTGGTATGCTAGTAACTGCGAGCCTTTTTATTTTCCCTTGAATTCATGGCTGAGGAAGCTTGAATTCGGGTATTTGAGGGCATTTTCGATTGGGAGCAGCAAGAGGACACTCAACCCTAAATTTCATCTCTCTCATTAGTTTTAGGGTTTTTCTAGTTTTTCTTAACTAGAAAGAAGATTAAATGGAAGGAATTGGCAATTGGATCCTCGAAGGTTAAAAGATCATTGAAGAACATCCATTGTTACTAAGCTTTCTCTTCGCTCTTCTTGAACTTTAGCTTGTTTGATTTAGATGTTGTTTTGTTTAATTATGAGTGAGAAGTTTAATTCAATCTGGGGATTGTTTTGCCGAAGTGTTTGATGTTGAATCTTTAATCTTTGTCTCTTTTGCTCATTCTATTTTGGAATGGTTTTATTCTGTCTTATGATTGTATTGATTTGAGTAAGTTTTGCCAGATTTGCTCTCATATATTAGATAGTTGAATGAAGTACTGAAAGGAAAAACTCACTACTCGACTAACAAGATTAGACTTGACTTAGTAATCCTTGAGAAAGAATTGCAAGTTTAGGGAAAACCTTTAGCAATCAAAAATCTTTAAGTAGACCAAAACAAGGACATTTGAAAGAATGATAATCGGTTAATTATGGGTAATACAGTTTATTCGAAAGAAAAGGTTGAGTTTAGTTACATTGCAATTCCTTGATCCAATCTAAATTAGAGAAGAGTGCATGCTTAATTCAAAGATTCAACACTTTAATTAGGCAAAAC
>NCQS01081469.1:246-15036 GCA_002740445.1 Pachycereus pringlei
ATAGGCCAGAGGCATGGATCTACAAATTAAAGGTTGACCACAATCAAACACTATAATATATCTGTAGAATGCAAAAAACTTTTTACCAAAGAAGGCTTCCCATGTTGGAAATAAAATACTTTAATTTTGACCACAATAGTTTGTCATGTGTCAAATTAGTAATGGCGATGTATTAAATTAAATATTTAGTGGAAAATTATTAGATTCAAACAAAAAGTGCCATATGTCATAAAATAAATGATTATTCCTTTTTCAAATATAAAGATAATTAGAAGAAAAACCCTAACTCCGACTTCTTTATAAAAAGAGAAGTTATGCCCTCCCCCCATTTAAGGGGTCTACATTCTGAAGAGCTCATAGGAGCTCAAAATTTGTCCCTAGCATTCTAAGCACGTGGTCCTCTCCTGAAGATCAAACTCTAACCTTGATTGAGATTAAGCTTCTTAAGCCCTCGATCAAGATAAAATTCATTCAAGACTATTCAAGGAGATCAAAACAGAGGATATATTACATTTGTTCTTGTAATAATTATACAGAGATTCTATCCATTCTGTGATATATGTACAAAAATTGAATTTGTTTCTGAATTTCTCGTCTAATTTATTTTAGGCTCAAAATTTACGTATACAATTTTTTGGAACACCCGGTGGGACATTTGTTGCCTCTCATCTCTTTCTGTGAAGCACAAACTCTAAATTCCTTTGAAGATGACATGAACCCTAAGAACGCCATCCCTCAATCTTCAAGGGAAGCCATCCGAACCACATCTGTGGGATCAACAATCACTAGTGCTCTATCTAGTGGAGTTATGACCATGAGCATGGCAAAAGCTGCTTCTGCGATTGCCATAAAATAATCCATTAGGAACGCACCATCACAATCATGTAAAATCCAAAAGCTTGGTCTAACTTGCCTAAGGAAGTCAACAAAATCACTTTGCACTGTTTGAAGAAAAAGAATCTGTTGTCGGCTTTGATATGTAGTAAACAATTTCTCGGGGGATAGATGGGCTCTAAGCTTATGCCAACCCTGCATTTCAACCCTTCGGCGCAAAAGCTGATGACTGTACTAGGAAATGACTCTTCACCAGCATGTCCAAGGGAGTCATTGTTCTCTCAATTAGAGATTGAGCCCTCTAATTATGTCATTATGCTAGTCATAGTGATGGAGGTGACTGACTTAGAAGAAAAACTTGCAAGCATGAAGGCAACATTGGAGAGGTTCACTAAGGAGATTTTAGAAAAGGATGCCAAATCAAGCATCAAAGTGAGTAAATTGCTAATTTAATGAAGAATTTGGAAAAGGTCAACTGAATCCTCTAATAAAGCCTTGGATGACAAAGAGTCTGATAAGGATTCTAATCATAGTGAAGACTTTGATGATGAATGCATAAAAAAGAAAGCAGTCTTCATTGGGCTCAATGTCTATTGAGTAGATTCGAAGCCTAATAACTGATGTAATTAAGGCTCAACTAGGGGGAGGATCTCACAAGACACACCTATACGCAATACCTTGTATGAAAAGGATTGATGTCCTTCATATGCCCCATGGCTACCAACCCCTTAAATTCAACTGATTTGATAGTAAGGGCAACCCTAAACAACACATTACACATGTCATCAAAATGTACAGTAATGTTGGGACTGAAGGGGACCAGTTGGTGAAGCAATTTATTTGATCTCTTAATGGAATTGCTCTCGACTGATATATGAACTTGGAGCCCGAATTCATTAATATCTAGGAACAAATGGAACATAAGTTCCTTAATAGTTTATACAACACTCAACACACTGGTAGTATGACAGAGTTGACAAATACTAAGTAGTGGAAGGATGAACTAGTCCTCGATTATATCTATTGCTAGAGGTCTCTCAGCCTTGAGGGCAAAGATTGTTTGTCTAAAGCCTTACTTGTTGAGATGTGCACTCAAGGTATAAAATGAGACTTACTTTACATTCTATAGATGAGTAAGTCAATGACTTTTCAGGAATTGGCTACTAAAGCTCATGACATGAGACTAATAATAGGAAATCATCATAGTAAATCTTCCTCTTCTTCATATGAATCCAAGAAGGAAAGAGGCTACTCCAAAAAGGCTTCCAAGACCCCATAGGCTGCAATAAGGAAGTTATGATTGTTTCCACTGGAAAACCCATATAGATTTTAGGGAAGTCCAGGCCAGAAGGGAATAAGGATTAATACTCTTAAGAGACAATGAAGAAGCACCACATTAAAGGATCTTTAAGAGAAGTGTCTGTTCCCTAATTCAGACTTGTCAAGAATGTTGGATAGCCTACTTGAGAACAAGATCATTGAACTCCCTAATCAAAGTGGCCATAAGAAGCAGGAAGAAGAAATGACCCGAAATATTGTCGCTATCACAGGGTCATTAGTCACTCTTTAGAGAAGTGCGTTACACTTAAAGATCGTATCATGCAACTCGATAGGGAAGGAAAGATCGTATTGGACTTGGATTACATTGTTGAAGCCAATTACAATTATGCTTAATTAGAGTATTCCTCATCTTCACCAAGGCAAGGTTTGACCAACCCCAGCAAGAGGTAAGATCTAATCTTACCCATTCTATAAGAATAGAGTTATTCACACTGTGATTTGATGATGGTGCAAATATCGTGGGTAGAAACCTATCTAACCATAAATATCCTTGATGAGGGTAAAGAAGGGTGGATGCTTGTCATCTAACGAAGGACGAGGAAGCAAAGCAGGACCAATAACCACTTCTACATCATAGAAAAGACAACAGAGGATGGAAAAAGCTCATCATACAAGGGTAAAAAGAGGTTAAAATAAACAAGAAGCCGGAAATTCGGCCCATGGACCTACTTGAGTAAGAGCCATTTGTTTCTGTCACATTGGAAGAATTTTCCCAGTCAGCTTCTTCGATAAAGTCACTGTCAAGATGATCTCATCTATTGAGTTAAAAGGTGAGGACGGTGGAGAAGAAGAAAAGCAAGACAATTCCCTAAAAGGTGATAATAAAACTCTAATTGTTTTAGAGGCTTTGGTAGCACGTATGGGTTGGAAGTAAATCTTTCACTTACTGATAAAGATGCGTCAGTGTGTTGCTACTGCCTAGCCTACACCACTTGGAGCTTTATGCTGACAAGGTCAAAGTTGTTGGAGAGTTTTCAAAAGACCTTACCATGTATGCTACATGCAACGCATCTATCGCTTTCACTGATGATGAGATGTTGCTAGCCTCCAAACCCTATAATCTTTCTTTGTTTATGACTATCTATATTAGGGAACAAAAAGTCAAGAACATCTTGGTGGAAGGGGGTCCAGCTATTTAGATCATGCCTAAATCCATAATGAACGAATTAGGGATCACAATGGATGAGCTTTCTAAGAGTCGAATGGTGATTCAAGGGCTTAGCTTGGAAAGCCAGCTTGCTGTCGGCATGATTCACCTTGAACTAACAATGGGAGACCTATAAACATCTTCAATCTTCTATGTAATTAACTCTAAAACTTTTTGCAAAATGCTGCTTGGATGTCTATGGCTTCATGAGCATGGAATAGTAGCTTCAGCCCTCCATCAATGTCTTAAGTAATGCCATGGTGGTGAGAAGAAAATCAATGGTGATGTTAAGCCATTTACAGAGGCAGAATCGCTTTTAGCCTATTCTAAATTCTGTAAAGAGGGAATTGCACTTAAGGAGACAATGTTGTCAATGATTTTCTTTATAGGCAAGGGCGATCCAAAGGTTGGAAAGAATTCTTGGGTGGTACTAAGGCATCATGGCATGAAATAGCAACAAAATTATAAGGCTTAAAATTGGTTGTTTCAACAAACTCTATAGCACCAATCTTAAGGTGTGTTCCTAAATCCTGTTGCAAGGAAGAAGAATCACCCCATAACAAAGTTGTAAATGGAGACACTAAAGTAAAATTATGAAGAGGCTAATGAAGTAAGCTTGGGTACCCTTAAGGAAAGCGTCATGTTGCCAATGCGAAAAGTGTGCCATCTAAAGATAAGTAGACAACCTCTCCTAGGGTTCATCTCTTCTTCCAAAGCCTTGTTAAAAGAGAAGGATGACTTCATGAACCAAGGAGAGATTCGATCCAAATGCATACGAGCTTATGAAAAGAGTTAGTTATGGCTTTCAAAATGCAACTACCTTAGGAAAGGTGGTCGAAGCTAAGCCACACGGTTTTAATGAAACCTAAAAAAGGATCGAAGAGCAAGGAGGTTCAATAGGTGTCTCTAAAGCCGAAGTTGATTATGCACCGTCATAACCAATCATAATCTCAGGGCGATGGAAGGACAAGCAATCGATAGTTCAACATATCTTCACTAAAGAGTTAGATGGGAGTGTAGAGAAGGATACTCAACATAGCATGAAGACTTCTACGTTTGCTTGGTTACAACCATCCACTTCAAAAAAAACCATCCATCTGTTTTTGCCGGGATTAGGAGAAGCCAAAGTCCTAAACCTTCTGTGTTTCAAAGGATAAAAGGGGATGGCCAACTAAAGCCTTCAGTGTTAAATAGGATCAAGGAGGGAATACTACCATCAAAGACATAATCCCATCAGCGTAAAAGTTCAGGATTTAATCATCTGGGTAATACAAATAAGGTACAAAGTTATATCTCTTTATGCATGAAATAATTTTCAATCCTAGACGTCAAGATAGATGGCTCACTAAAAGTGAAAAGACACTATGATCTTCACTGGTTAGCAAAGTAACTCCAAGTCCAACAAGGAAGAAAAGAGCAAGATGTGGTGGTTTCTTCTAACATATCACAATTCCAAAATGTGAGGACTTGGATTTACAGATAGAGCTTACACAAACTCCTGAAACCCTTGAAGATGGGGGCAACCTACAATTACTGATCTAAAGGAATTAAATCTGGGAACTATCATGGAACCTCGCTATATCTATGTAAGTTGATTGCTTATACCCAAAGATGAAGAGGAGTACTTTAATCTCCTCTTGGAGTATAAGGACGTGTTTGTATGGAGTTACAAGGAAATGCCAGGACTTGATCCTAAAGTCACCGGCCATCACTTATCCATCAGAGAGTGTTTTACAAAAAAAGCGGCCTTAATGGAAATTTCATCTAAAGTTAGTATCTGAAATTGAAAAAGATGCCAACAAACTCATAAAGGCAGGGTTCATTCATGAGGTAAAATAGCCAACCTAGACTGTAAACGTTGTTAGAAAGAAGAACGGTAACTCCGGGTCTGCTCAGACTTCTGTGATCTCAACGACGCATGCCTAAACAATGACATCCCAATGTCCATCACTGAATGATAACTTGTATTTTATACATATATTTTACCCTCTATTTTACCTAATTTGTAGTCTTTAAAATGTATGTTTATGTCTAAATAATGCACATTTTTGTATAATATTCAAATCAAAAATAAGTGTATAAAAAATCATGGAATTAACCCAATTCCGCAACAAAAACCACTAGCCTAATAGCCTAGTCCACAAGAGTGACAAGCCAGCTCAGTAGTCACAGCCACCATTGACCCGACTTCCTTCTTTACCATCTTTGTTTCTCTTCCTCACTCTACATGGACCTGTTCCTTGCTCCTTCACAACCCAACAATCAGAACTTATCCCAATCACTCCCTTCTTTCCTCCTCTTTCTCTCTAGCCTGTGTTGACCTGTTCTTGTCAAGTTGTGGCCCAATTGCCTCCAATAGCTCCTTATCAGTCTTACACTGCCCTCATGCATGGGCCTAACCATTTTACTTTTCAGTCGGCCCAATCAATAGCAGTGGACGCCCAACACGTCAATATTTCTTTCTGCCCATTTTTTTCCATGTGGTTTAATTCAGTTCACACGGAATTCCTAGCATTTGACTTGACACTTTAAGGCACCAACATTCATTCTCTTTGACTTGTAATTGTTGGCCAATTAAACCAAAATTAATTTTTTGTAATTAATTTTGTGTAGCAAAGGGGTGTGGGATTAGTACAAAAGTGGGTCAAGCTAGTGCATAATTCACTCATCTACTCATCCAAGCATTCTTTCATTCTCTTATCTTCGATCTTTCATTTTTTTGAGAGAGTCTTTATAAGACAACATCAATTGAGTTCATAACTTTAGAAGAACATAATCTTTATTGGCTATTTTTCTCTTACCATCTCACCTCATTTGTAAGTGAAATAGGAGAGTTTATACCGGATCATATAGTTTTGTGTAATTGAATATCAATGTTTGGACATAAGAAGTGAAATATACCACTAATCAAGAGTCTATCTAGACCAACTTCAATGGTGTTTTCACTACCATGGCCGGCTAAATAACTTATCTAGGATTAATATGGATCTTTTATTAATAATATTGTTTTATTAATTCCTTTTGGAGGTAATTTTTACCTCTTATATTGCATAATTTTGAGTTCATATTCGATCCTAACTTATTTATGCATATTATATATTAAACTTTGTAGGTGAATACGATATTGTGCAATTGTGCTTAAAACTATAATGGTTAAAGTTGAATAATTGCACTAGAAATTAGATGAGTTATGTCTAAAATGAATAATTCACGCTACCTGCTAAGTAAATGACATCATATGATAATTATAATTCATCTTTTTAATTCATACCTCAATGCTTGTAGCTTAGGTGAACAAGAGACTAATTGAACCCCCATTTGAATTAGTAATTCAATATTTAAGTCATCGGTGAAATTGAAGTCCTAGATTTTTCTCTAATTTAATTGTTCTCTATTTTCTTGACTCATTTACTTTACTTTTGTTTCTTTGATTTTGTTTGATAATTGAACTCCTCCCTTGAATTGTTCTTTTAAGTAATTGGAAAAACTAACTTTGAAATCGCTATTATTGCTTGTGAGATCGATACGCTATTCTTGCTAGTCTACCATTGATCTTGTGTACTTGCAAGTAAAAAGAGTTTTCAAAATTGAACATAAATACTATATCAAGTTTTTGGTGCCATTGTCGGGGTATGGTTAGTTATTTTTGATTTTCTTTTTTCTTTTAATTATTTTTCTTTTCACTAGTTAATTAAAAAAGGCTTGATTATTCGTATGGTGAAAGTGTCCTGTTCTTTTGTTGTTTATGTGTTATATGCGTGGCAGACATTCCTTGTTCTTAGATCTTGACGAACATAATCCTAAAATTGAATGTTCTCTTAGTGCGAGAGGAGCTAAGAACCATGAATCTAAGAACAAAAATGGTTTAAGAACAAAACTGACCACCTAAGCAACTTAAAGAGTACTTTACTCCCTCCACTTGTGATTCATCTACTAGAACTCTTATGCCCACTGTCAGGGGCCATTTGAATTAAGCATATCCAAATGCTTACGTCATTTCATGGGCTAGCGTCTCAAAAACCCTTTCAAGCATGCTGATGAATTGTTAGAGATTTAGTCCACTATTTTATTAAATAATATCTCCGATGATGCTCTTCATTTGCATCTTTTCCCTCTCTCCCTGAAAGACAAGGCTAAAAGTTGCTTGGATAGTAAGACAATTATCACCATTTAGGATCAAATGAAAAAGAAAATTTTGAAAAAGTTTTTTTTATCGGTAAACTGACTACTTTAAGATGTGCTACAAAATAAAAATAAGATATTATAAGAAAGTTAGGAAAGGTTTAAAGAGTTGTTGTGAAGTTGTCCTCACTATGATTTCCCTATGTGGCAGCTCATCAAAAGTTTTTATTCTGGCTTAGATGAGCACATTATGTAGATGGTTGATGTATCTAGTAGTGGTAGTTTCTTGTATTAAACTCTTAAAGAAGCTTCAGAATTGTTTGAACATTTGAGTGAAAATTCATATTTGCATGTCACTTCCTCACATTTTGATTTGCCCAGTCAATTAGGAAGTAAGGGGGGATTTATGAGGTTTCACATTCAGTTGACATTTTTAGTAAAGTTGATGTTTTATCTAAGAATTTGATAAACTATTGTGCATAAACAAAGTATCCGATGCCCCTTCTATGTAAGATGTGTGTTTGATTTGCGCTAGTCCTATGCATGCTTCTGTTAATTATCCTTGTGTTGATAAGTCTGATGGTGTGACTGAAAAAGTAAATATTTTCTAAGGATTTCCTCTAACCAATAATCCTCATTCTAATACTTATAATCATGGTTGGAGGAATCATTCTAACTTTTTATGGAGCTCTCAAATTGTTGAGAATCACCAAGTCTAGTCTAGTAGACCTATCTCTCCTGATTTTCCAAACTAGAGATATTCTCATCAAGCTCCATCTGGGAGCTCTGGCATAGATTAGGTAATTTTTACTTTGGTACATTCACTTTTGTTTTGATAAATGTTGACTCTAAGATCCAAGGAATTGAGTCAAAAGTACATATTGTTGACTCCCACTCATAATCTATAGCTAAATTAGAAACCTAACTTAGGCAACTAGCTATAGCTGTAGGTAAAAGAGAAGAAGAAAAAATTTTAGGTCATCCCATACAAAACTGTAATCGCTAACAATTTTAATAATTGAAAGCTGTGATGGATCTTAGGAGTGGTAAAGAAGCAGATAATAAAGTGAGTGAAAAGGAACATAGTAAAAGACTTAAGACCATTGAGAATGACCACGAAATTGAGAAAGAAGATGATTCATCCCCTTGTCTTATTGTGTCTAACCCTATTATCACATATAAGCCAAGGGTTCCTTACTATTAAGCTTTGGATGCATAATTCCGTTCTAAGAAAGACAAACCAAGATATGACATTCTACAGACCTTTAAGCAAGTTATGATCAATTTTCCCCTTTTAGAAGTCATTAAATAGATCCCAACTTATGCCAAGTTCTTTAAAGACATTTACAATTTTAAAAGAAAATTTAAATATGACATGTCTAAAAAGGTTCTTTTAAGTGAACAAGTGAACTCTATTTTGAAATTTGACACTTCACCTAAGTTCAAAGATCCTAGTAGTCCTAGCAATTCACTCTATATTGGTAATTACAGAATTAAAAGGGCATTATTGGAATTTGGGTTCTCACATTAATTCGATAGTATATTTTGTTTACTTAGAGTTGGGATTATGTGAATTGAAGCCTTCTGATTGTACCCTTCAGCTTGCTGATAGGTTGACTCCTAGGAGGCAGATAAATGGCGTCTGAGTTTACATTGGTAAAGATTTCTTTCCTATTGACTTTGTTGTTTTATACATGGACCTTGGTCATGCTCCTTAGCACGTCCTTCTTATTTTAGGAGTTTCCTTCCTGACTGCGGCCAATGCCACTACTAACTATAGGTCGGGAGTGATAGAAATCTCAATCATGAATATGAGGGTTGGGCATAACATTTTTAAAGCTTCTTCTCAACCTGTGTTCTTCATTTTTTTCATTTTCTTAAATGTTCAAAGTTTCTCTATCCCCACACCTAAATCTCACAATGTCCTCATTGGAAGTGAAAAGAAACATAAAAACCCAAAATAAGAATGTTTATACAAAAGAAAACATGACTCAAAAAGAAAAAAAATGACAACACTCTAAGCTCAAAAAGAAAATAATAGAAATGAAACAATGCAATAAACATATACAAAAAAAATAAAAAGAGAAAATAACGAGGAACAAGTATACCAGATCAATGTAGAAGAACACCTAAGCTATAGCCTCCTAAAATATGCTTAGATAGAGGCCCATGGAGCATCAGCCACTCCATATTAAGCGAAATATTGTAACTCAAATCAAAACCCATAAGAGCACATAGTGGCTCATCAAACAGGCAAGAACAACTCTAAATAAAATTATGACTATGAAAAATAAAGAGTTGGTGTCAAATAAAGTACATCCATCATGTCAATGCAGCACACGTAAGGGTCCACTTCAACTTGTCAAATTATTGGGCCCAATCAGAAAATAGATAGATATACTCATAACAAGCTAGCATATAGGTCATTTGCCTAGAAATTGTGCCATCATAGATGAGTAGTCTCGGCAAAATAGTGGGTCCAAAGTCTATAAGTCTTTTGAGTCTAATATGCGTAACAGTCTGATCTAAATCAAAATTCTTAGTGGCAATATTCTCAGACTCAACAAATTCAGACTTACGAGATTCAAAGGGAAAAGCAATAGTGATGGGGTCAAAAGAGAAGGATTCATATTCAACACAAAAACTCTCATCAAAACTTTCATTGATATTAAATCTATATGAAAAAACTCATATTCCACCGAAAGAATATCTTCCTCATATTCCAAATTAATGGGCTGAACTACCTCCTCACAAGACTCCTGGAAACAAATAGCTTCTGACTCATCATGGTGCTTAAGTTCAGATGTAGTGCTCATATCTAACTCACTAAAATTCTCAAAGTCTTCACCCTCCTCAAACTTATAAGAATGATTTAAAGAAGTGGGTGGGTCAACAAAAACTAGGACATCATCAGTGACATCTTTATATGAGCTAGGCTATGCTAGTATCTTATTCTAGGCTAGGCAAAGGCATGTCATTATGAAAATTAGACCTAGTAAGATAAGAGAGTTTAGAATCATCGTAAAGACAGGTTTAGAAGATACTAAACTATGGTTAGGTTCATTATAATTCTCTCTACTCTGATTAAAACATGGAGAATGTTTAGCAATTCTCTCTTTCACAGTCTCTACCATTTTATCAGTCATGTCATTTATCGTCTTTTCAACATTTGCACATGTAGCATCAACATAAACACGATATTGATAAGTACAAGCATCATGATCAATAGACTCATAATATTCACACAAAACAAGGGGCACACAAGAGTAAGAGGGGTTATATGAATGCCTAAAGTAATCCCAGTGATAAGGATTGGCATGAAAAATAGATTCATCATGAGTTGGGTATTTTAAATTCTTTCTAGCTTATTCAAACTCATAAGTATCCCAAGCTAATCTTTTGAAAAAATCCCATACCTCGTCTTAAGTTCTAATTAATAATCTTATTACACCTTCAGAACAGATAGACTTAATATAACCCTGAGATTAGAATTTAAACCCAAGGTGATGACCTCACAAATTTCCCATTTTTCAAAATTTTGATTCAATTGAGTACGATAATCATTAAGTCTCGATAAATAACTCTAGAAAGGTTCATGCTCAAATCATAGGAAAATGAAAACTGGCATGCTTGCAACTCTTATTTCAATTTTAAGAAATTTTCAATTTTTTAAGATTTTTAATTTTTTTCAAAAGATTTTTAGGCTTTTTTTTAGTTATTCAAAGCAAAAATAAAAGAAAAAACAATGACGTTGTAAACTAATGACTAAAACTAAAAAAACAAGACTCTCAAATAACTAAGTTAATAAAACAAAATAAACTAACAAAAATAAAACTATATTACCAAAAAAAAAAGACAAAAAAAAAAAATAAACAACAAAAAGTGACCTAACACAAAAAACTTAAAAGAAGCCCACAAACAAAGCATGTACACAATTTTCTTTTTCTGAAATTTTTTTTTGGATTTTAATTTATCTGAGTTTTTTTAATTTCTTTTTCATAAAGAAAAGCAAAAATAAAAGTAAACTAATCTTAGGAATAAAACAAAAATCGAAAACTAAGATAAACAAAAAGAAAACTGAAATAAATTAAACCTAAACAGGCAAAGTCTAAAAATAAAATTGAGACAGAAAATAAAACTCCAAAAATCAGAAATCTATACACAGTAAATTCAACACAATCACAAGGAACATGAATATATTTGTTTTTGAATTTTTTCTATCCCTAAACTGTGCAGAATATTGCAATTAGAATATTAGTTCCAAAAATCATAGAAAATTTCAGACAGCCCCAAACATTCCAAAAAAAGTCACACGGACTCTAAAAATTATGCTGAATTTAGAAAAATATCATCACAGTAAAAATACACCAGAAATGCTCTAGAAAATTCAAACAGAGTTTGAAATTGACGAAAATCCTGCACTGATGTTGCTATTTTTTTGTTCAGTTCTACCTTTTTCTTTTGCTACACATAAACCAAATTGGTCAGTATTGCTTTTTAAGCAGTAAACAAGCTCTAAAAATCAAAACGAAACTAATCTAAACAAAACTCAAAATACTAAATACAATAATCAACAATAATCTAAACTAAATTACTAAAATTAAATAACGAATCAATCAAAACCAAAAGTCACAATTATAAAATTAAAATGAAAATGACTCAAACGACTTGACGCAACCAAATTTCACAAAACTATCCCTGGCAACGGTGCCAAAAACTTGTGATTTTTATGAAGATTAGTTTTAACTGCAAGCGCACAATTCCCATCGTAGCACTTAGGGGTCGATCCACAGGGATGGATATGAAATTTAGATTCCTTATGTTGCCTAAACTGTTATTGCAAGGATGAATAACAAAATTCTAAACTGACAATTTAAAACTAAAGTTAACAATATCATTCAATAAAGAAAGGGACTAAACTAACCCACTGGAGGAAAAATAAGAAATTACAAAATTTAAAATGAACTAAGTAAACAAATACTAATAGAATCCATATGCCTAAAAGTAGATTCGAACCCATAGTAGAATCAACCTAGGGAATATATCAATCAAACCATGGAATCAAAATAGAGTAAGGATAAGTAATTACAAACCTAAAATTCTTGGATATTCGAACAACTCAAAATCACAATAGGAAGAATCCAATATGAAACTCAAACTAATTTCTTTGTGGCAATCAAATCGAATTTTGAAAACCTTCACCAAATAGTATCATCTTAGAATCCAATTACACAAACTAAGATCAAAATTACTGAATCTAAAGAACAACAGGAAGAAGACAATGAAAACTACTACTACCCTCTGCTCCCTCCAACTAAACTCAAAGACCTCTAATTTGTAGCCAAATTCACAACCTCTTTGTAGCCCCATTAATTCTTAAATTAATCTTCAGCCTTTTCAATTCTATAAGCACCATGCCCAATTGATGAGAAAGGAGAAAAAGTAACGGTTTGGTTCATGATGAAGAATAGAGGACTTAATTGGGCAAATTAATAAGAATTAACAAGAGTGATTAAAGAGAAGCTAAGTGGGGTGGGATATGTTGTGGATTTCTTTATGGGCTGGAAGATGAAGTAGGGGAAAGGGGTGGACTCAGCCGGAAAGGAGAAAAGAAGACTAGGCTACGGGAGAGAGAAGGGACCATGTGCGAAATAGGCTGAGGCTTCGCATGGATTGGAATTTCTTTTCTCTTCTTTGTTATCCTCTTCAATCTAATCCAACCTTTGGTTAATTGGATCAAATTATTTATTTTCCTCCAAATTTTCAATTCCTACAAAATAAACAAAAGCACAGTAAAAGTCTAATCTACTAATTTATTTTGAGCAAATAATAGATAATAAAAGGGTATAAAATATCATAATTCTGGGCTGAATAGTTTTGGTTATTTTCTTGAATCATAAGGGCCAGGAAAGTATGCCATGAGTGGGTGAAGCAACTACCTACTCAGTCAAAAGTTTAAGTGACCTGCTACTTTCCTGAGCGATAGAATCAGGGTTTCGCCCAAAGACGTTGTTGATCCACAATAGGCAGTGTCTTATATAGCAAGTATGCCTATTGCAAGTAAAATTGAAATGATTTCCCATATTAAATTTTAAACCTCACCCTCTCAAAAAAAATGTCCCCAATAGAGTTGCCACCATAAGGATCCACCTTCCCAAGGGTGCGATTCCCCTCAAATGGCTTGGGCTCATGTGCTAGGTACGTTGTATTTTCCTAGAAATCAAGTTTTTCAGATTTTTTATTATTTTATTTTATTTTTAAAGAAAACAACAATGCAAAATAGGGCTTTTAGAATCATAGGAAGTTACACCTTGGGCCTGACTAAGGAACTCGGTCGGGTTCCCTGGTAAGGCCAGGTCAAATTCTCCTAGATTGGGCCATGGAAGTTCCCTCAGCCTGACCCACAATTTGGATGCAGGTCTGATCTAGTATCGAGGGCATGTTCCCGAGTCAGATTAGAACCTTGATTCTGGTCCAAGCAGATTCTACTACTGGAATTCTAATCTGTTTCCCCAAATTTAACAATATAGATACCAGATGCAATAATGAGGAAAAAGGAACATTAATTTTTTAGTAATAGAGTTGCTAGTTAGTTTTAGGAAAACTTACAAACCATGCCACCTCTTGAAGCAGATCATATAATCATTGGGGACACTGAAGGCACACCGAAGGGACAAATTGATACTACTTCAAAAGGGTTTTAGAAAGACCCCAAGCAATCCTAGAGCGAGGATCACCCTGACTCATTACTCTGGAACTGATGTTCTACATTTAGGGGGATTGGTACGATGATGTGATGGGACGTATCTCATTACCACTAGTCATCTTTGTCAGCCTCTACTAATCAACATGGGAAATTAAGACTTAATCATAGTAGCATACATTCATGCAACAAATTAGAAACACATAATCATATAAAATCATGAAAAAGGTACAAACTTTACTCCCAAAAAGAACCCAAGAATAGAATAACAATTACAACGGGTAGGGAAGTACCTAAAGATTACAACTTTGGTAATTTAGAATCAAAAAGTTATAAAAGAGAAATAGAGTTGAAGAGTGAGGAAAGATGATAAGCATAAAGGAGAATCAAGGAGATATGGATATATCTTAATATTGGCTTATGTGAAGTATTTTTATAATTTATTATCTTTCTATGTTATCTTTTAGGATAAAATCTTTTATTTTCCTAGATTATTCTTAGTTATCAAATCTTATCGTAATCTTTAGATTTATTTTATATTCTTTTTCAGCTGTATTGATTCCTATATAAACCCCCCTCATGCTTTGGGGAAAGACACACTTGAATGAATTGAATTATTAAGTTTTCAGAAGTTCTTGTGCTA
>NCQS01081480.1:0-10501 GCA_002740445.1 Pachycereus pringlei
ACTTATGGAGATCAAAGCGCATCCCATGCTGAGAAAACCATAGCGCATGATCGCAGCTCTGAAGTTGCACAATGTACAAAAGTATTGCAAGTTCTATGTGGTGTGGAGAACTCAAGAAGGCCCTCCACGAACTTGCTGACAAAGGGTAGATAGACCAGTTCTTGAAGAGAGGCCCAAGAGCCTTCTATAAGGACCCTTTCCGGGTACGTGAAGAACCATGAGAAGAAGAGTGCTCCATGGAGATCATGGATACCATAGTTGGGGTGCACGTAGAGGGCATCTCCCACGTTATATGCAAGGTACAGATGTAAGGAACCCAGCAGTTTATGACGACTAGTCATGGAGCCCCACAACTATTCCCACCATGGTCTTCGATGGCTAGGGAGGTTGTTCCTTTATGTGTCTTCACAATGACCCGATGATTATTGAGCAAAAAGTGACCAACGCCCTTATGCACCAAATCCTAGTTGACACTGGGAGTTTAGCCGATGTCATCATGTGGGAGTGCCTTAAGAAACTGAAATACCCCGAAAAATAATTCACACCCTTTGCGCACCTAATCCTGTGCTTCAGCAGGCAGGAGGTAGCCCCTGTAGGTGTGATTTGCCTCCCCCTATGATTCGAGGATAAGACTAAGTTCAGACACTTGGAAGTGGACTTTCTGGTTGTGGACATTCTAATGGCGTGCAACGTCATTTTGGGACGGCTGACATGCACAAGGTTAAAGCTGTCACTGCCTCTGACTTCCTATAAATTGAGTACGAGGCCGATGATTGTAGCATTAGGAAATGGTTTAGGGACTAACACACTTATCGAGAATACTACTTAGTCAGTATAAAGCTATTGGTGGAGCGTCAGGACATGCAGGGGTCTGCAACACAGCACCCACCGTTGAAGAAGCCCTGCGTCACGTCCCCTGCCACGACGGAGGCATTGGCAATCTCCACCGTTGGCTCAACAGACTCAGAGCATCCACATCCAGAGACCGTCAATGACCTGGAAGCCGCATAATCGGAGGAAGAGCATTCGAACTGAACAGTCCAGGTGAGAAGGGAACTGACCGAACTGACATGCCATGCACTTGTCAAACTCTTGCGAAACTATAAGGATTTTTTCCCTTTTATCCCAGAGGAGATGCCCTGCATAGACCCGGCGATCATGGAGCACCGCCTAAATATGGATCTAGCCTATAAGCCTGTGGCATAAAAGAAGGGACATATGGAAACCAAGTGAAGCATGGCTACAACAGCGGGAAGTATAGAAGCTATTGGATGCGAGCTTTATCCTAGAGTGTCACCCCGAGTGGATTTCACAATGCGGTGCTACTTAAAAATTCTAATGGATCCTGGCAGATGTGCATAGACTTCACCGATTTGAATAAGGCTTACCCTAAAGATAGCCATGCTCTACCAAATATATGCAAGTTGGTGGACGCTAGGATGGGACATGCCATACTAAGCATCATGGATGCCTTTTTCAGCTATCATTAGATCCCACTCCGTTAGGAGGATGAGGAAAAAAGGGACTTCATAATTGATCGAGGGCTGTATTTCTATAAGATTCTGCCTTTTAGAGTAAAGAATGCAAGAGCCACCTATCAGAGGCTACTGAGCAAGATTTTTGAGCTCCTCATTGGAAAGAACTTGGAGGTTTATGCAGATGACATGATCGTTAAGAGCGTACAGAATGACAGACACGTTGCTGATCTACAAGGGACGTTCCAAGTCCTCCAATATTATGTCATGAAGCTTAACCCTCAAAAAGTGTCTTTCTGGGGTCCGATCGGGAAAATTCTTGGGGTTCATGATTAGTAGCCAGCGAAACGTCAAGGATGTTTAACTCTTAACTGGATGTGTCATGACCTTGGGCCGTTCCACGTCCAAAGCGGCTGATAAGTGTCAGGCCTTCTTTCGGGTCCTTTGGAAACACGCACACTTTAAGGGAAAACACGAGGCAGACGGTGCATTTCAGTTATCGAAGGCATACTTGGCTCGCTTGCCTAAGATAGCCAGCCCAGTGCCAGGGGAACCTCTGCTCTCATACCTAGCCGTTTAGGAGCAGGTAGTAAGTGTCATCCTGGCGGTAGAGCAAGAGACAGAGTAAATTCCTGTTTACTACGTGAGCAACACCCTTGCTGGCACCGAATTGAATTACCCTCTAATAAAGAAGTTCGCTTATGCTCTGGTGCTAATAAGACAAAAGCTCCACCCATACTTCGAGGCTCAAAAAGCTACAGTCCTCACTAATAAACCTTTGAAGAACGTCCTTTAGAAGCCGCATACGTCAGGCAGATTGCTAAAGTGGGCTATGGAGTTATCCTAGTATGATATCGACTTGAAGGAACGACGGGCGATTGCTGAAAATGCTAACACAGCCTATGAAACTGCACCAGCCGTTGATTGGTGGCACCTATTCATGGATGGGTTATGTACCAAAGACAGAAGTAGAGACAACCTAATCATAGAAACCTCTAAGGTGGAGAAGCATGAGCACACTTTAAAATTCATGTTTAAGGCGTCCAATAATGAAGCAAAGTATGAACCCTTGATAGATGAAATAGACTATGTAATACAAAGCGAGGGTAGACTCTGTTAAGGCCTATGAAGCAAAGTATGAACCCTTGATAGATGAAATAGACTATGCAATACAAAGCGAGGGCAGACTCTGTTAAGGCTTACTTGGATTCGCAGTTGGTCATCGGCCAACTTATTGGTAAATATGAAACAAAGGATAACACAATAGCGGCCTATGTCCACTGAGTGCAGGAGGCCACCAGCCGGTTGAAAAACTTTTCAATAGCTCATATCCTCCAGTCTGAAAATTACCAGGCAGATGCACTGTCCAAACTCGCCAGTTCTTATGTTGATGGAAAGCTAAAAAGGATTTAGTGGGAAACACTCATGGAAAGAAGTATTGAGCCCTAGGAGGTCTTATGGCTTGATAAAAGCTCCAATTGGATGGACCCAATCAGGGCATACCTAGCTGACGCATGCTTCCTATGGATGCCAAGAAGGTTGAACGGGTAAAGAAGTCGGCACAATGGTTGTATGAGAGAATACTATACTATGTAGGACCATTGCTCTGCTGTATAACTGAGAAGTGCTTAGAGTGTACTTCATTTTGGGATCATTTTGTTGCATTTTTAGGGGGAATTATGAACTTCATGTTATAATCAGCGCTACTATTCCCATTTTATACTTGGGCATGGTTCTTTCTGTGTTTTTTAGGTTTTTGTGCCTTTTTGGCTTTGTGACCCCAAATGAGCATCATTTAACTCCCCATGAATGCCCCCAAGTCACCATGCCGCGGCTAGAGAATTTTGAGACAGAGGTAACCACGGATAGTCCATGGTAAAGGCCACGATCCGTGGTGAGCTTGAAATTGCTTGCCTCTTCGTCTTCCATCAGCTTGTGCCTGAGGACGCCCGAGTTCATGCTTAAAAAGGGTTTCTCAACTGCAGAAGAAGGAGAGTCAGGACATTTATCACTCATCTTTATCTGATTTCTATCATTAGTTTTTGGATTTTTAAGTTTTCTTTAGAGCAAGAGAGGGAATTGAAGTAGAAGATTGGCACTTGGAGGCTTGGAGATTGGGAAACCACGAAAGACCACCTTTATTGCTAAGCTTTCTTTCCTTCTAATTTCTTCTTAAACTCTCAATTAGATTTTGTCAATTTCAATTATGTGTGAGTAGTTTTGTTTAATCTAGGGACTTATTAGCCAAAGTAATGATATTGCACCTTTAGTTTTCATTATTTATGCTTTATCTAAATTGGTATGATTGAATTCTACCTTGTGAACCAACTGTTCTGAGTAAATTTCTGGCCAGATTTGCTTACTCATACTTGATAGTTGAGTGAAGTGCTAAAAGAAGGAACCCATTTTTGGAACAACAAGTTAGAACCTAATTTAACGATTCTTGAAAGAGAATTATCTGTTGAGCGGAAATCCTAGCAATTAAAAATCTATAACCAAGACTAAAAACAAGGACATTTAAAAGAATGTTAATTGGATTACTTTAGACAATTCAGTTTGTTTTAAAAGAAAAGATTGAATTTTTAGTTCGATTTACCCTCCTTTGCATCATCCGGATCTAGGTAAAATGCATATTTAAGTCCAATGATCCAACTCTTTACTAAGCAAAATAATTCCCCAGATGTTTTTAATTTGATTAAATTTCCCAATAGTTAAATAGCAGTAGTTACAACAACCCATTGAAGTTTGTTTGCTTAGCCATTTATAATAGGTCAAAACTCAATAGATTACATTTGGTCTCTGTGGAAACGATATTTAAAGTAAACTACAACACCCGTGCACTTACGAAAGTGTCAGTAACACCAAAATATGGGAGAAAATCCTTACTGAAGTTCACGAGGGAGACTGCAGCTCACACATCGGGGGACGTATGCTTGCGATCACTGCAATGTGCACAAGATACTATTGGCCATCCTTAAGAGTGGATGCCATGAACTTAGTGCGAAAATGCAACAAGTGCCAGAAGTTTTTCCTAGTGCAAAGAAAGCCCACCACCCCGCTCACCCCCATCCTTAGTCCATTACCATTTGCTACATGGGGCATGGACATCCTAGGGCCATACCCTAAGGCCACTGGCTAGCGTAAGTACCTCTTATGGCTATGGTTTATTTCACCAAGCGGGTAGCAGCTGAGGCTATTACTTCTATTACGCCTGCTGAAGTATAAAAATTCATCTGGAAGAATATCATCACCAAATTTGGTGTCCCAAGAATGATGATATTTGACAACGGTCGATAGTCTAACCCAACTGAAATTATGGACTACCTGCACAATCTAGGGTGCTAAGCTCGATTTACCGTAGCAGTGCATCCGTCAACCAACGGCCAAGTTAAGGCAGTAAATAAAGTCATCCTGTACGGCTTGTAAAAGAAACTTGATGGTGCCAAAGGAAAGTGCATCGACCAGCTACCTGGAGTTCTATGGTCCATCTGCATAATAGAGAAAATAGATATAGGTGAGATGCCATTCATGCTCATATACGGATCGAAAGTCATTCTCCCCGTCAAAGTCGCCCTCCACACACTTCATCTCACTATATTTCAAGAATCCCTCAATAACCTAGCCTTATGGGAAGCACTCAACTTGCTCCCCTCCATAAGGGGTGATGCATATCTCCGAGAAGCCCTCTACAAGATTTGCATAGCTCGCTTACACGACCGATCGTCTAAAGAATAACCCATCAATATAGGTGAGCTAGTGCTCTATCGAAAAGAAGTCATTGCTCGATTTGGTGAGCATGGCAAGCTTATTGCCAACTAGGAAGGACCTTACATGGTGACAAGCAGGGTTCACCCCGGGACATATCATGTCGCTGCCCTACAAGGCCAGAATATCCCACGGGCATGGCACACCTGCAATTTCTGCAACGATCATGCCTGATATCCTGCCCATGCAAGCATTGTGTTTCCCTATCATGTGTTTGTCTTTTTACTCACCAATGAAAAGTGTAACTAGCGAATCACTTTGCCTCATAGCTCTGTGTTGAATGAGAATAGGCCTTGACACCGATACATTGCGGTTTCTTCCACCTAGCACGACCCTTGGCTGTTCGCTACACCTTTATCCCCCAATAGGCTAAGGGTCCTGCTATGGCACAGTCGTTGGTCATTCGCTATACCTTCAGCCCCCAAGGGGCTAACGGTCCTATAGCATGATCCTTGACCGTTCGCTATATCTTTAGCCCCCAAGGGGCTAAGGGTCTCATTGCACGGCCCTTGGCCATCTGCTTCATCTTTAGCCCCTAAGGGCCTATGGGTCATATAGCATGGCCCTTGGCTATTTGCTACATCTTTAGCCTCTACAGGGCTATGGGTCCTATGGCACGACCCTTAGCCGTTTGCTACACCTATAGCCCCCAAGGGCTTAAAGATCATAAGGGACAGTCCTTGTCTATTCGCTAAATCCTTAGCCCCTTGGGGGCTAAGGGTCTTACGACACGACCCTTGGCCGTTCACTGCACCTTTAGCCCCTAAAGGTCCGAGGTTCGTTTGGCACTTCCCACAAGCCGAGGGAATCGTAGGCCAATTCACTTATTGCTTATGTTCAGATCTATACCAGTAAATCGACGTAAAGAAAGAGAAATATCAAGTCAAACAACAAGTGACAGGATTAAAAGATGAAGGAGAAAATGCCTTTTTATTAACATTTAGTCTAAAGTACAAACAACGATGGGATATAGGGTAGGACAAAGATAGAAAAAAGAAGAAGAAGAAGAAGAAAAAGAGTTGGAGGAGAAGGGTGAGCTGTGATCCTGGGTAGTAGGGTCCTCATCGCCACTAGTCTCGTCTCTTAAACCCTCGCCGTCTAAAGAAGCAGTGTTCTCAGGGTCATCCAAGTTTTCATCCTTAGACACATCATCCTAAAACATGGCCTTATCAGGCTCTTACCCAGATTTGATGAAAATTACGGTGGTCCTCTGCACAGCAGACCCAGGCCTCGAAGAACACTTTCTACTGAAAGTCAGCCAGGGCTAAAGTCTCGGCGAGCTCTCGAAAGGACACGGTCTGCTCCTTTTGACTGTGTCGATATGCCGAATGCTTGGTCTTGGTTGCATTCTCCTGGCCCGCAATTTTTTTTCCTCGGCTAAATGCATAGGTTTTCCAGCTAGTGGTGCAATTCTTACATTTCATTCTCTCACGCCTCCCTCTCCTTCTTTAGGTTATCCCATCATCATTTGTAATTAGTCGTTGAATCCTCAGCCTTCTTTTGGCCTTCCTGGAGAAGACAAATTTTCTCCTCCAAATGGGAGGTAGAAGGCGCACATTGCATCACCTTGAGGGCTTAGCCAAAGGCCTGTATTAATCAAAGGAAAATTAAAAGGGGAGGAGTAGGAAGAGAAAAAAACAAAAGGGGCAGTTGGCTCACCTCAACAATAACCACTTGCTCCTTGGTCACCTGTTAGACATCGAGGGTGGCCAAGGGCACGAGGCCCCAAGATCGGGAAAGCCTCTCCACCATATCTGATTTCACTGGAGGGTCAAACTCTAGGAAGCTAATAGTGCCCGTAAATCGCCATGGAAACACCTCCATGATCTGCTAATAGGTCATTTGGTGGCTCCCTTGAGAGTTCTCTAGTGGTGACGACCTCTTCTCGTCACCAGAGCCAGCTTGGGCGATGACACCCTAGAACTATGCTTATGAGGAGATCATTCGGTAGCATCGAGCGCCTGTTGAGATTCCCTAGCCTGCGTGGGGGTAGGCACTGAGCCAGCCCAGGTGCCCGATGTATCCAGCCGTGGGCGTTTATAGCCGGCTAAAAGGGGTAGACCTTGGCCACTTGAGGAGACAGTAAACAAGATGTTATAAATCAAGCATATCTAGATGATAGACAAAGGAATGGGCATTAGGTGCCTTCTTTGCCTAATGCTCGACTTGCCGATGCCTCTGCTCTTCCCCCCGCTGGGCAACATCCCAGTAATTTCCTCAGCGGTGGTGCCACTGATCTTAATGGATGACAACATCGCGTGGCCTTCCTCTGCAAAAGAGGAAAGGAAGTCAAGTTAGATCCACGGAGTAAAGAGGCATTGGGAGAACCGAGAAATACCCTTAGAGAATTGTTTGAGGATGAGAAGGCCAGCAACCCCAAGAAAGACGTTCTCAAAGTAGGAAAGCTTTAAAAGCCAGTTGAAAGGCTCTATGTCGTTCAGCTTAACCTTCATACATTCGGGCTCTTTCCCTGCATTTATAACTTATGACATGAATACGGGGAGGGGTCTTGACCGGTCGTCCTCTGGGACGTAATACTGAAAGTGTCATGCAGTCTCTCTTTCCTCCCTGATCGGCACATCGAATAAGTTTCTGATCGACTGTTCTTATTCCAATATGGGACATCAGCCCACTCATCCACCCTATCAACAAAAAGGAAATCGTACTTCTAATTCTTCAGTTTTAACTTCTTCTCTATAGCTGTTGTAGTGTCCGTCTAGATGCTAAAACAATACCAACCGGCCTCCCCAACCTCACTTAGTGTCTTTTGAATGGTGTGCACCAGACTGAATGCCCTACCCAAGCACGCCAACCCATCTGTCTCATATGTGGCGATGAAGGAGCAAATATTATGCCACAATGTAAGCACTATACCTATTCAAGATCTCCAGAATTACCTGTGCAATAGGAATCGAAGGTCGTACGATCAAAGCTGCTCGGTGCACCGCCATGCTCCTATGAGGCGGCTTATTCACTATCGCATCGGAGTCAGGTAGTACAAACATATAACCAGTAAGGAGGAGATATTTTTCCTCTAAGGCTGGCTTCTGAAGGGATCACACTACCTCAGGTTTCGGGAAGTGCAAGCTGGAGCCCCCTCGAAGATTTAAGTGCGTATGCAAGCTTGGAACATTTGTACCCTCCACTAAAACTTCCCTAAGGGCTCCCTTGCTGAGGCAGCCCCTACTGGTAATAGAGGCGATAGAGCTTGAGCTAGAGGAACTAGCCTCCTTATTCTGCTTAGAAGAGGTTGAGGTAGAAAGAAGGTTATCTTCAGTTAACTTATTTGCCATCAGTTCAGGGACCGTCTTTAGTCATGCGGTTGGCTTAGTTTTGGCCAGCTTCTATTCTTGGACATTAGACATACAAAGAAGGTTGAAGAATGTTGAAGATTTGAAGGTTGAGGTTGAAGACTATTGAAGATTTAAAGGTCGAGGTTGAAGGTTCGAATTGGAGTTTGAAGATTGCCTGGACAACGGATGGACAATTGTAAAGGAAAGTTTAAAGCTTCTCTCTCTAAAAAAGCTCATTCTTCTTACTAATAAAAACGGGTGAAGAAAATGGCTTCCCATGAACTCCTTTTTATAAGCAGAGCAAAAGGGAAACCAACTGATGCAGTCCCCGAGGCAAAGTAACACTTAGCAAGCGAAAGACAGGCAGACGCATGGCATAGGGTGTTTTTTCCAAAAAAAAGGAAAAGGCCAAGAAAGCAAGTTCACAAACCTCATAACATGGCCCGAGGCCGTTCACTACACCTTAAGGATCCTATAGCCTGACCCTTGGCCGCTTGCTACACCTTTATCCCCTAAGGGGCTAAGGGTCCTATGGCACAGCCCATGGCCATTTGCTACACCTTTAGCCCACAATAGGCTAAGGGTCCCATGGCACGTCCTTTGGTCGTTCGTTGCGGATTTAGCCTCCAAGGGACTAAAGGTCCTATGCTGCGACCCTTAGCCATTAGCTACATCATTAGCCCCCAAGGGTGTAATAACCATGGTTTTGAACCCTAGCCTAACCGTTTTAGTTAATATTTTTACTAACTTATTTGATTGAGTTAGCGATTAGTGCTAACTTAATTGAGGGTCGGTGTTCATTTTTAAATAAGCTTAATATGATTTTTCACACCAATTCAATTGCCCTCTTTAACGCAATTTGCCCTTGGCGCCTAAATAGAATAAGTAGACGCTTGAAGAGGATTAACAAGGACGAGACTAAATGCCAGAAGCACTATTTTCGATTTAAAAGATACAGTTGACTGCAAAGTAAAACTTTTGGAATCCTATCGTGTAGATCATAGTATGTGTGCGTGCATCTTGTGTTTGACTGAACTGTGAACTTTGGAATTTCGAGGACGAAATTCTTTTAAGAGGGAGAGTGTAACAATTGGCGTTTTCAGCCCTAGGCTAACCATTTTTAGTTAATATTTTTATTAACTTATTTGATTGAGTTAGCTATATTAGACTAATTTTCTGTGATAATTCGGTGTAATAACTATGTGAGTAATTTTTATTAATTTTTCCTGGTTAATTACTCGATTTCATGAAGTTAGTGAATTTGATAAATTAAGCTAAGGCATAGTTGCGCGATATTAGTAAATTGAGCGAAAGCATGTGGAGTTGATATTTCGGATACTTCAAGACTAAACTAGGTTTAAGAATTCTAAATAAACAACCAAAATAAATAAAAAAAGGAAAAAAAATAGAGCGATCAAAAGGGGTCAAGGCCCCCCTTTCCTTCACGGCAAAATCACAACAAAAGGGGGTGGTCTCAACCCAGCCAGCGATCCTAACACCAACAAAGAGAAAGAGAGGTTGAGGGAAAGAAAGAGAGAAGGGACGCTCGCCGGGCGATGGCGGCGGTGCCACCATGTGAGTGACTGCTTGATCCACAAGCTACGAACCCGACACTGTGAACTCAAGAATAGAGAGAGACAGATCGAGGGCGAGCGAGCAGGGGTGTGATTCCGGTGACCAGGGTGGCCAGTGCCATCGACCCCAGCAATTGGGTGGCCGGCTTGTATATAGGCAGTGAGAGAGGAGGCTTCAAATGGCTAGGGCTCGTGACGGGTGCCACTATTCTGGCAGTTCGATGACTGCTCAATAGTGCCTATCTGGAGGTGGAGAAGTGTGTGGTGCCTTGGGAGCAAGGGTTGACCTGAACCATGTGAAACCAACCCGAACCGAACCCTAAGCACCCCCACTACTGGTGGCCTGACTTGAAGGCTGAGAGAGTGATAGGAAGGGGGACAAGCAAGCAGTAGC
>NCQS01081524.1:0-12157 GCA_002740445.1 Pachycereus pringlei
CATGTTTTCAATGTACATCTTCTTTCTAGACTTACACTTATCCAAAGCAAGATTAAAAAAAAAACAAAAAGATTTCACAACAAATGATTCTAAACGATGGTTCTAAACAAATCACATAAAAATTGGTTCAGAATACATTTTTTTAGTTTAATAGTTTGATTGCATACAGAGAAAACAGGAAGTCAGGTATTCACCCAATTGATGGGAATTAAGGTCATCTTTGCAACGTTATCAACAGTAACTAGCTGTACACATAAGAGATCGCGTTATTCAAAAAGGATGATGGGAGAACCTAAAGCTAGTAACAGGGAATGGACCCCAACATGATTAGTGCAGAAGTTCTTGACCATCAAAATCCAAATTAGGACTAAAATATTTTAATTCAATAAAAGAACCATTTTATTTAATGTTTGCAGTACAATAAACATAAAAACAGGCCAAAAGGAATAAATTTCTAGAAATGCATTCAATCGGGACTTTTTTCCTTCCCAAACTCTAAATGTCATAGTTAGGAGCAACCATATATTTTAATTACAGTCATATGATTCACACATACAAAATGTTTCAAAAGGCTTTATATTTCCAGAAAAATCCTTGCAGGATTAATTTAGAAACATTACTGAAATGCTTCCAAATAGGCAGATAAACTCTTTAACATAGGATTTTCCTATTTAACTACTAAAATCTAGCCCTAACAAGAAATGTAATCATTGAAAGTTTGAGACGATACAGAGGTGAGAATGATAATTCAACAAACTAAAGCGGCCGAATTAGAAAACTGCATTCATAGCTACGAACACCACTATCAAAATTTCCGGCATACATGTTACCCTTTTTACGTGACCATCGTGACTGGAGCTCAACTTATATGGGGATAAACTACATTTGAAAATTATACTAGGTTGTTAAACAATCCCTTCTAAATTCCTTAAGGGCACTCTGAACTTCCCTTACACCTTCCAGACCATTAAACTTTACGTGTCTACATTGGCATGCCCAAATTTAATTTTACTTTCAGTATTCATCTTTAGCTTGCAAAATTGTTGGAACTAGATTTTTAATCTGATTGTAAAATTCCATAAGCAGTCACACACAAATCTAAATGGATTAAAAAAACCTCAATATAGGAACCTTAGGATGTGTTCTAAAATATGGTCACATTTGAACTCAAAATATAGTAAAAATAATAGAACACTTAGGGTATCAAATTCTGGTAAGTTTTACGCAGCTTCTATATATTTGTATGTCTCATTCCACACAGGTCCAAATTAAACGAATCAAAATTTAATCAAAATTTAAGTAAGCTATACATCGAGGATATAACATATCCAAAATTGATGGCCAAATTCACTCCCAATCATCCCCATTTATTTCAGAAAGTCGACCTAGTTTTCTGGCTGAATTCCAAATGTTGGTATGTTAGGTTTTGATTAATTTGAGAAGGTAAATGAAATTCTAACACAAAACTTTTAATTATGAGAGAAAAGACACAAAGGAATATTGCCATGGCTTGAAGTTCTAAAATTTCAATTCAACCAGATCTGAAAAGTTCTCAGAAATTGATTACCTTATAGATCAAATGCTAGTTCTTCTCCTAACCAAGAGACTTCCCAATCCCATCACTTCCCTAGTGCGTTTTATCCAAAAACTATGATGTGTTAGAGCATGACAGGGAGAATGAAAATTGAAAAAAATTATTTGAATAAGATTTCTCCAGAGTAAAAAGGGAAATCGAGTTCTTAGGCAACTTACCATTGATAATCAAAAGGAAAGGTTCATGATCCTTCCAAAGGTGAAGAGCGAAGAAGTTTTGTGAGAGGGAAAGGTGGGGGGTAGCCATGTGTTATAGAAGATGAGAGGAATAAAAGATGAGAGGAAGAGGTTTTCTCTCTTCTTAGGATTTTCGAGCGAAAACGAGAGGAGATAGAATTTATTTATTATTATTATTCCAAAGGAAGACAGAAAAAGAAAATGACACTTTTTTTTGCCTTAGGAGGGCTAGCCAAGGGGTGGGGCTTTCTCCCTTTTTCTTTTTCTAATGTGTGTTGGAATTCATTTCGATCCAAAAATGCTCCATTTTATGAAAATAACTTTACTTGCCAATTCTAGGGTTAGCAACTAATCTATTGCTTACTATCCGCAAACCCGAACCTCAAATTTAATCTATTGAACTCGACTGCAAATACACACAACTTTTCATTCTGAACTCCAGAAATCAGGAATTACATCCTTGCATTTAATTTAGAATATCAATAATTTCTTCCCTATATTTAATTCAGGGAATTAGAAATTTCATCTTCTCCATTAATTCACATAAATTTCTAATCTTCTAATTTCATGAAATTTCAGGCTTATTTCCCGTTCTCATTGACCTCTCAATGACCTTGAACAAGCCATCTCCCTTTGGCATAAGTTTATTCTTCCTTGTTGAAGTGAATCTCTCCTTCCTTAGGTGTAATTAAATGGGATCCTTAGGTCTGAATGATGGAGCTCATTCACCTTTTTGATTCTTGCTGAAATTTGTTAATGAAGCTTCTTCATCTCCGTCTTCTTTTCCTTAGCCTCAGGGCGTGCTCTTGCCTTTAGTGGGAGAGGAATAAGGTCAATGGGAGTGAAAGGGTTTACTCTATGGTTGGCCTCAAATAGAGAGACACCGTTTGTAAATTAATTGTAGGCAAACTCCGTATAGGCCAACTTAAGATCCCATTCTTTGAGATTCTTCTCCACCATACTTCTTAACAAAGTGGATAGGGTCTTGTTTGTGATGTCATTTTGTCCATCCATTTGAGGATCGAAGGCGGTGGTAAAGAGCCATTTGGCGCCAAGCATCTTCCACAAACACCTCCAAAAGTGACTCACAGAACTTTGAATCTCTAGCTGATATAGTACTTCTTGGAATGGAGTTTGATGATTTCATTTAAGTATAAGTGAGCCATATGATAAGTATCATCGCTTTTGGTGCAAAGAACAAAATGAGCCATTTTTATCAATCGATCAACCACAACCATGATGGGATTCATCTCCCTTAGAGTTTTTAAGAGAGATACAATAAAATCTATTCTCACATCCTCCCAAGGCCATTAAGGAATAGGTGGAGGAATGTAGAGCCCTTGATGGAATTAGCTCTTGGACTTATGGCAAATATCACACGTGAAGATCAAATCATGGACGTCCCTACCCATCTTGGGCCAAAAGAAATGCTTCTTGAGCATGTCTATTGTCTTCTTGATACCAAAATGACTAGCTAGACCAACATCATGAACCTCCTTCACTAACAACATATAGACTCTTAGAACCTTAAACTTCTTCTTTGTTGTATAGAGCAAAATCCTCATCATCCTGATAGCATTCTTTGACAAATTGGAAACTAAGGACTTTAGGTCCTACGATAGATGAAAAGGTATGGTCTCTTGAAAGAGAATCCCCATAATGGTTAAGCTCCCCTTCTTGTGCTTAGCTATAAAAGAGAAAGTTGAGAGGAACTCTACCCACTTAACATGTCGTGGGTTGATCTTTTGCTGCCCATTGAAGTAGTTTAACAAGTCAAAGTTAGATTACACTATAAATTGACATGGCGTTAGATAATGAGCCTAATGGTTAAGGATCCTGACTAGTCCATAGAATTCTTTATTATATATGCTATAGTGCCTTTGATAGCCATTCAATCTTTCACTGAAATAAGCAATTAAGTGTTTGTCTTCGAGCAGAATCACACCTATGCTCATCTCATTACACTAAAAAACTCAAACTTTTCTAATTTAAGATAGAATTGATGAAAGCCACTCTCCTCAAATCTATCTTGGAGAAAACTAAGGATCTATTTAGCTTAGCTAACGTGTCATCAAGTTTAGGAATTAGATACCTATACCTGATTGTGATGTTGTTGATTGCCTTATCATTAACACATTCTGATGCATAAAGCATCAAGGGCAAGTTTGACTTGCAACTTTGCAATAAATGAGTTTAGGATGAATTAAGTTATCTATTCTATTCCATCTAGTTTATATCGCTTAATCCTCACAAAAAGAGAAAAAAAGCGCATCAAATGAAGGATCCACAATCATGATCTAAATCAAGTAGACAAATTGGGTCAACTTTGATGCAACAAGCCGAAGTGAAGAATGTCAAACTTTAGTCAAAAATGATCAATATAGGTCAAACTTAGGCTAAAGTCAAGGTCAAGGTCCAAATATCAATCTTGGAGATAAGGAAGAATTTGGACAACTCATTACTAGTCTAAAAGCTTCTAACTTCAATTTCCATGTGCTTAAATTGTTATTTAATTGTGATTAGTTAGAGTAGATGCTTGAATCCTATTAATCAACACTAACCCTATAGGTGCTTAATTTTGATTGATTTAGTTTTGTAACTTGGGGAAGGGGGCATTACTTTGTGGCTATAAATTAACCTTCTTGTATTCACTTAGAGAAGAGACTTGATTTGAGAACTAATGAATGAAAGCTATCGCACTTTTCTCTCCCAAAAACAAGTATCTCTCTTTATTTCAAGTACTTAAGTATTTTGATGGTGATTGAATCAATCCTTCAAATTACTTTTTTAGCGCCTTGCCTTAGAGAATTAATTAGTGGATTGCCAGGCTAAGTGATGGCTAAAGCCTTTTCCTTAGTCATATCCATTTTTATTAGCTATTCTCCCACATTCAAAAGTCCACAAAATTTTTCTTGTTGTTCCTTTGGTTATTCAAGGCCTAACTTGGTTCATGGTCATGTTGATTGATGATTATTGAAATTTTAATCACTGTTGTGATTAAAGATCCTCCACATGCATCAAATTGGTATTAGAGTTGAAAGGTCCTACTTTTGGCTGATTTCTTCTAGGTAATCACCTTATTAGTCTGCAAAAGAACCCCAAAATAGCCTGAACACATTCCTCAATCCAAATGCATCCTTAAACTCCATAAAAATTCATCACAAAAATGCACAGAAGGATTGTCCAGAGATCACTGAGGTGATCCTCATGGTCCGTGGTCATCCAGCCACTCTCCATTGTCTTCCTTTTCTTCATCTTTTTTCCCCCAGATCAGCCAACAAACCGCTCTATGGTCACCTCCACGCTCCATGGTTGCCTTGTTCTCATTCTAAACCTTTATTCCTTTTGTTTTCCGAAGTCCTTTAACCCTTTTCTTCACCATACCATAGAAGATATGGTCATACTTGATATTCAAAATCAAGTGATGAGGCTCTCAAGTTAAATAGTACAAATAAAAGAGCTTATAAGAGAACCACGTTATTTTGAAGGTAGTTTGAATCCAAATAGCTGCTTGAAATGGGTTTAAGCCCTTGAGGGTTACCTTAAGGTGAGACGCTGGTCAGATGAAGAGAGTTTTGTGATAGCCGCCTAAAGACTCCAAGGTTTTGCCCGTTAGTGGTTCAAATGCTTTCAGATACTAAATTGTTCAAATTTGCGCTATATTTGGGTTTGAATATTACCTTACGCATTCAAATAAAACCCCTAATTAGGAAAGAAATTCAAATTTGTGCTAAATTGTTCCACCAGGAGCTCAAAGATTAATAAACCAAGAACTACCCAGTCAAGTTAAGTAGTATAAGGAGTCAAGTGAAAAAAAGATAGGAAGGGAAAAAAAAGTGAACTTGATTACATCCACGAAAGGGAAGTTGATTAGCAAAGTAAAGATGATCTTGGGCCTAGTTTCAGCCTATCATTAGGAGCCAATACACTTTGAATTGTGCACAAAGTTGTATATATCATGTCATGGTGTAATGTGAGGTGAAAAGTGAGAACTTGAGTTGTATTTCTAAGCGAAGTATCTAATTAACACATGTTTTACGTGTATATAGCTTAGTGGCTAGGTTGTCAGGATGATCCAATTGATTGATATGTGCACATGTTTCCCCTCTCCTTTTTGTCCTTTTATAGATCATTAGTTTTCCTGTTTTTGAAAACATTTTGTTGTTATATTTTCTAAAATATCCTCACCAGACGTTGCTCTTCCATTTAGGGGAACCAAGGAGTTTAAAGGGCTTATTGCATACACTAAATATAACCATGATTCTTGCAAAAGCGAGTCAAATTTTAGTAGTTTTGTTTCATTTTGGTTGTGAATACATGAAGTCTTGGTGTCATCGTATTTGTTTGGGCTCAAAATATGACATTGTACTCCTCATTTCACTTAGACTTTAGCTCTTTATAATGGATGATTTAGGAAGTCTATATATGTTTTACATTTTTGTAGGAAGTGAGCCAATGTGAGCAACTCTTAAGGTTTTTAGTGTCAACAGACAAGAAAAGTTGCAAATAATACTTGAGACTTAAAGGCTCAAGGGGTATGAAGAGGAACAAGGACAAGAGGAATGAAACTTGACTAGGTTTACCATGACACAACATCGTGTTTATCCAAGAAAAATATGAAGAAGTTGCAGGTACACCATGCATGAGAGTTGTACGATCCGCTCGTACCACCCTATCTCCATTAGTTTTACAAGTGCTATCGGAAGAAAGTGGCACAATTAGCCCGTGCCACCCCTATACTACAGTTCTACAAAAGTGGAAGCACTGAAGCCTGGGGGCTCTTATCCCATTCCTTAAGTGAAGGTGATTATTCTTTCGTGTTCATTTTAGAAAAGTTCGAGCTGTGTAATATTGAATAGAGTCTCCCCCATATTTTCAAAGAAATATGAAACCTTTTAGAAGATATTTCTTGATAATAATCCTGATGATCCTAAATAGGGATTGGCTGAACTCGAAGGCTACCAGCTAAGGTTTGGGTCCAGGGATAATCTTAAGACCAATAGTAGGGACTTAAATCTACTCATTGACATCACTCATTCAACAATGACTTCTACGAGGGTTACAAAAGAGAATAGTAACATACAAATGATTATGTGCAACTATCAAATTTCACACAAGTATTGATCTTGTGGTGCTTTAACACATGAAAGACATGAATTTTTGTGATCTCTTATTAAACACGACGATTTAAAATTCATAAGAAAGAAAGTTAAAAAAAAAATAAATGTAAAGGAATGAGTTTTGTGGCCACTTGATTAATTGCATAATTTTACAATTTAATATGTACATAACAGAAAACAAGGTGGATCAAACAAGAACATGAAAGTCAAAATTATAATGAGAAAGTAAATAAAGATGAAAAATTTATTGTCTTTGTTAGTGCTTACAATCCGTCTTAGTCCGGTTTAGTAATACTAGTATTTGGAGCTCCTTTGGATCTCCAAATGATTGGCTTAGCCCCAAAAGATTTTTATAAAATAAGGAGAAAAAATTTTTACGTATTTTTTGGAAGTTATCTTGGAAGAGTTTGGCTAGGAAAACTAAAAAGAGAGGAGAATATTGAAGGAAGGGTTGTCTCATTTAGTAGGGGAGAAGTGAAAGGGTGTGGTGAATCTTTATGTTGAAAGACCATTGGAGGGGGGGAGGGGAGGAGATGGATGGCCATCCAATAAGGTAGGTGTAAGGACTAAGCTACACGAAGTATAAGGATAGTGGCGAGTGGTCCTCTGCCGATCAAGTGATAATGGGAAGTATTAGTGGGTTGCAGGTAGGAGTTGTTCTCTTCAAGGATCGATTATTGGGTGAGGAAGCTAGTTTCCTTCATGTAAGTATTATTGATGTATGAATTTGGATCCTCAAACACATCCAATTTAGGGAGAAAGAGCCACAAACTGCTTCAGACATCAAGTGGTAAACTTGGACAAAAAGTTTTTTGGGTTTTTTGGGGTTTATAGGACATGAAAAGAGACAGAAATGAAATGCCACAAATAAATAAAGGAAAGACATGAACTTAACTCACCCAATTGAATTCACAGTTGGAGAGATAGATACTAGACTTAAAGGGCTTAATGGATATAGAAAATCGCCACCACCAAACTGGTTAAGGGTTTATCCAAACTAAAATCCCTAGATTGAGCAAAAGCACTGCTAAGGAGTTTGATTTAGACTTAAGAGAGAACCACTAAAAGTAACCAAATTAGAGATATAGTACTTAGAATTTTAAAATGCAAGAGAGTTTTCACTTAACCTTTCCATTAACTCATAATCTTTGTGTAATATGACCTAGAGGCCTCCTTTTTATATGGGGGCCTTAACCTAGCTGATACAGGTTTGAATAAAATAAGCAAAACGGTCCTAAAGCAAAAGGAAAGACAATAAAGAAATACTAGTATAGAAAGTAATAATGACTGCTGGCTATCGTTTTCAGTTCACAAGCTCCAACTTCAAATAGTTTTATGGCCCAAGATTTTTGCCCAAAATGGCTCCAACACTATTTGAAGAATGATATTATCTCTTCTCATTCCATAGGTTATTTAAAAGTCAAACCTGTGGGTAGGGTTGTGGGAGAAGGGCTTTCACCAACGCTTGCCATCATTTAGAAAAAGATGCAAGAATAACTTTAGCTAATTATAGAGCTTTGGGGTTCTTTTCAACTAAAATTGTGCTCAAACAAAGGTGTTTTTATAGCAAGATATTAAGACAACAAAATAATATAAAACTAAGGAGGAGAAGATAAGAAAAATATAAGAATCAATCTTAAATGCTCTGACATCAAAATGAAGCATGTAGAAGAGCTAGATCAAGTTTAGGGTCTATGAATTGCTATCAAGGCCTTGAAGATAAGAAGGAGGATATGATTTGAACAAACATTTCTAGTAACCAAGGCTAAGGACTGACTAATAATTTTATTAAAGGTTAAGCCACCCACTACTTATTCAAAGGTCTAGTGTAACTCACCACCAACAAAGGATCAATAGATAAAGACTTGGAGAGAATTAAAGAGCTCAAGTTGCTCAAATATTTCATTCACCAACTCTGATTACAAACAAGAGTGGAGGGCCCTTTTAGAAACACTATGTCAACATCCTTAACAATTATACTACATCATAATTTAAAAAAAAATTGAAAAATAAAACATTACAAGATTAAGCTACAACTTGACACCTACTTTGTGTGTGTTAAGAATCATAAGAAGTGTCAAGCTTACATTAGATATGATAGAAATCTTCGTAAGACTTATTTATCAGAAGGAGAAACTTATAACTTCTTATGGTTGGGTGAAAGGGGCAAAAGGCGTAAGAATGCAACAACTCCCAAAACAGGATAATAAGGAATTCCCTCCATAATTTGGCTGGGTAAAAGGAATCTTTTTGTGGTCCTTGAGCTCATATTTTTGGCATGGGTTTGATAATATTTTTAGAACATTTTCATGCGTAAAACTTAGAAAAAAAGTCCAGAAGCCCAATGCCGCAAAAGTTAGAAAGTGAATAAAAAACACGCCATAGGTTAGAGTTGATTAGTGACCTAATTGTTTAACGAGCCTGACTTATTTTTGCCTCTGTCAGCTACTATGACCTTAGAAATAGGAATCATGCATGCTGAGGGTTGTCAAAGGAGGGTGCAAGTCCCTCACAATTCACAAGACCTTGGAAACTAGCTCAAACTCATACTAAGCCCTTTGAGTCAAGGTGATGATCTTGATTGAACAAATGGGTACTCTTTGGTTCCTTTAGGTTACCTTAAGGGCTCAAATTGGTAGCTCTCTCCTCAAATCTTCAAAATATGACATTTTAAATTTCATTTTACTTAGACCTCAGCTGTTAATAGTATATATTTATAGGAAATAAGCAAGAGGGTCAATAAAGCAGTACAGGAAACTCAAGACCTAAGCTTAAGGGGTATGAATTAAATGCACAAGGAGAAAAGGAATGAAACACAACTAGATTTATTCGAAAGCACAACTGAATTTACCTTGGTAAACCATGAAGAACCCAAGGTATACTAAGCAAGAGGGCGGCCTTGTCAGCCCATGCCACCTGTCATTGTCATGTCACCCTCTTTCTTGCAGTTTTATAAGTGCTTTTCTAGAGGAGTAGCACAATCACGCTACTCCTGATTGCACTTCTACAGAAGGCCCTATTCTTTACCATTTGTAATTAAGTAGGTTTTAGTTAGGTGTAGTTTAATTTAGAGTTAGCTCAATAGTACATCTTGTTTGTAATCATTAGTAAAAGACTCTTTCAAATTTAATACAAAATTTGATTTTTGTTAGTTAAATCGCTTTCTCCTTCTAATTTCTTATAACTATGGTGGTGTTGTCCCTTGGGTTTCTCTATCTAATTTCATGCTTTGTTTCTTTTATTCAAGTTCATGCTTTAGATAGTTGGTTATAATGTTAACCCTGCCTTGTTGTTGATACTTTTCTCTCATGTCATGTTTTTCTCACACTCTTTACTCTCAATCTTCAAATTGCAAGTTCTTCTCTCATCTTCTAGTTAGGATTTTAAACATATTTTGAAAGTTGTCCAATTTCTTCTTGGTATCATTTACACTAATAGTGAATATGATATATTAGTTAATAAATGAAGAGTAACGCTCAATTCACACCAAATAAGCCTCCCTTTGCCCCAATCTTGAGTTTAAGGATTTCTAAGTAATTTTCTCACTCTACTCCTTCTGCGTCTTAGTTTTTGTATTGCCCTACTAACAAATTCCTTGCTTAATTAACTTAATTTTAAATTAGTTATATTACTGTTGTTTAATTAGAGCGGTGTGTTATGCAAGTTTTAAATTGAAAATATTATTAATCCAAAGCGTTTTTAGATCAAAAAAATTCTACAAAACTTTTCTTTGACACTCTTGCATAGGGAATGATGTGATATGTATACTTACGTATTAATGTAAATGAATATGAACATAAGTCAGAATTCTCAACCCAATAAATATGAATTTCTCAATAGCATAGGATCCACATTCAGATGAAAATGGATAGCCAATTTTATATTTTACAAATGTGAGGATGATATTTGACACATGACACGAATTGGAAGAGGATGAATTAAATTTTTTTTAACAACAAAAGGAAGAAGAAAGAGAGGATAGTAACAAGCAAAATAAAAAGGGGTAGGAAATTAAGATTCAGGGAGGCACCGCAAAATCATTTTCTTTTCCCATTAGATGCATCTCCCATGTAAAGGAACAGGGGCCAAGTGTTGCTTCTTCACTACTTATACAATCACTTTCACGTAAACCAACACAGATAACTGCTTGAGCCACTGTCCAACATCACTGCCACGTTATTTACCTTCGTCTTTCATTGTTTACCCAAAAAAGGGAATGAAGTTGCCCTTATTTTGGGTCCACTGTTCCTGGATTCCACCAGTCACTTTGCTGTCGCAGTCTATTGTTAACATCCACCCACCGCTACAGACACATCCACCCATCGCTATTCACCACACTACCAACTCTTGTTCATCAATTCTTTCAAAGATAAACTCTTTAACCCCATTATTCTATCTGGATTTGAAATACATTTTCTCGTATTTTAATTAATTAAATTTAAATAAATCACTTGAAGATTTGCCAAAATATGCAGTGGCAGACTGTTTGATTTACTTGTTTAGTTAATAACTATAATAATTTCGTTGGAGCAAAGTGAGTTGTAAGTGATTGGTTTGGATTGATGTTGACATGGGAACTTCACGGGTTTTAAAAGATACAAGAGATACAATTAGTTGCGGCTAACAAGACTACTTGTTGAGGTCAAACCACTGTGAGGGATGGAACATAAGAGATATATCAAGTGAATTTATAGTAATTAAAGTCTTCACTTACGTGGTGAATGACTAGTATTTGAGGTAATGTGCTGTCAAACTAGTTCGTCTACTCAAGTAAAATGAATTATCATAATGTTAGGTTAAATGGTTTCATGCTATTATATAGACTGTATGGATTACTTTGGGTGATAATTTTGCCAGCATGAAGGAACTTAAGTTCAAATTATTGATTTAAGTGAATTTGGGTGATGACTATTATAGTGGGGTTACTAATTGCACGAGTGGGCATGTATGTGACTGGAGATGGAAAATTAGAGAAGCCTATTGTAACAGCTCGAACCTAAAATTATGCTAATTATATGTCTCGCATTATATTAATCACAAATTAATCAAGTTGGGTGTCATATTTTGATTTAGTACTTTATACATGTGTGTCTATTTATACAGCTGTAGGTTGAAATGATATAGTAGCTTTAAAATGAATTTCATTATACTCTCAAATAACTCATTTGAATATTCATAAAGAATCAAACGCTAACTAAAAATTAGCCCAATCATTGAATGGGTAATTTTGAAAATAATAAAAATAGAAATAATCATATATATACGAA
>NCQS01081565.1:0-10331 GCA_002740445.1 Pachycereus pringlei
TGTATATGTATATATGTGTGTGTGGGTGTGTGTGTGAGGGTGTTGTGATATTTCTTGCATATTTATTAATCACTATTGGCTAGTGTTATACTTATTATTTTGTTTGATATTTTGTCTATCTTTTAGATTAAGGATTAAAAAAGTTCAGAGACGATGAAAAGACGTTGAAATACGGACTTTCTTTATCGAAGGACTTTTCCAATGGATTTCGTATCTGTCCTAAAATAATGGCTTATGAAAAATATTTGTTTTCAGAGTGAGTTATTTGAAGATTAGGATTACATGAATGCTACTCTTAGTTTAAAGAGGAGTTGGAAAAATTGGAAAAGTAGAAACTTTGCAAAGCCTTATTGGATTGTTTTTGCTACGAATTTGCCATCTCTTAGACATTCTTAATTTCCACCACACCACCTCCTAATCTCCGTTGTCCTCATCACACCTAAGACCGCCGTCAAATCTCGAACTTTGCAGCATATGACTATCATCTCCTCATCATCACCTTGTACGATCATTATCACCAATTGTCATAACCAAGATCATCAGCACCACCCTCACCATGATCATCACCATGTCATTATCAATCATCCATCCCTATCAACGCCAACATCATTCGTCCTAATCAACGCCAACATCATCCACCCAGCATGATCATCACTACCTTCATTATATTGGTCAAAGTATTTTTGTTTTGTTAAGTTTTGAATTTTATTAGACATGAATTATTTAGAATTTTTATATGTTTTGATTTTTAATATGTGTGGTTAGTTTTTTTCTTTACATGGCATAATCTACTTGAAATCATACTAAATTAATTATTTTGAAATATGTTTTGTACTTTATTATCTAATTGATTTTTATTTCATGATTTTATAATGATTTGTGTTTACTGTTTATGATATTGATATTAGATTAATTAGAATGCATGCCTACCCATATTCACTTTTGCAATGAGTAGAAAGAGCCCTCTTAAATCTATTGAAAAGAACTATCTTACTAGAAAGATTATAGCCACTGAAGATAGTATTATCAAGAAGTTCTTTCAAATTGATTGCCATTAAGACTTTTCCTCTTTCTTCTTCAGTGTAATTTTTCACCATGAATGTAGGACTATTATTAGGACTCTCATTACTCCTAATTAGCCTTTTATCTAATAGCTCCTTAATTTGTTTATCAATTTATTAGATATTGTAGTGTGTACACACCATTCGTTTTACTGGACAATAGAGTTGGGATTTAAAAAAGCAATTTTAGTAATTTAAAGGATTATTGTAGCCGAGTTCTTTGCATAATTCTTATTGTTGTTTAGCAATCTACTCCTTTATTATTTTTTAATGATAGATCTGGTGCTTCTTTCTTGCTTAGCTCAAAATAATCTAAAGCCTCCTGAAGTTTCAGTAAGCTTATTATTCTTCGAATTCTTGGATTCATTTGCATAATGTCCTTACTTCTCTTCATGTCCAGCATTTACAAATATTTTTGCCAGTGGCACAATAAGAAGTTTTTCTAAAAGGTCTTAACTTTTTGGCGCTTGGCTAGTGGTCATATTTTTTGTCATATTTTTCTCCTCTTTGCTTGGTAAAACTCTCTTTCACCCAAAAGTCCTCTCCCTTCTTTTTTCAAGTTCAACTGCCCAATGTTGAGGAGTATCCCAACAGGTTCGAAATTGTTTCTCTATTTTGTATTGTTTTCGGGTATCAAGATATTAATCATTAACCTATTTCTTTAGTAGCAAATTCTTATATCAAAGGCATCAATAGCATCTACTTTTTGAAGTCATATAATATGTTTTTTGTTGAATTATGTAATCTATAAGATAAGATAATTTATTAGTGAGCATACCAAGATTGGTCACGTCATGCCATATTTTGTAACAATGTTGATTTAATTAACCAATGTAATTTTCCAGGAAGGTTATTTTTTAGAGCTCTATGTTATAAATATTTTGTTGCCTCTGTACAGCTTTTTTTAAGTTTAGCTCCAACATATATAGTTTCAATTTCTTTACATAATAATTTTAATATGGCAGTTGATGTTTCGATTATTCTCAAATCTTCCTTTCCCTCCTCATCAAATGAGTAGTCATCCACAAGGCTAGAAAAAGTTATGTTTAATATAATTTAGGAAATTTCCAACAGTCCATGCAATATTTTAATTGAGAACAATATTCATCCATCTTTTTCGATGCTCATATACTTTTTCTTCATTGCAAACTCCATCATTGTTTAGGATATATCGTATGAATTATTGGATTAAGACTAATTTCTTATAGGGATATAGCTTTCTTTACGATAATCCAAACAAAAAGTTGGTTGTTCGTCTTGCTGACACTTAGCTATGTTTCATGAGATGAGTATTTTTTTTAGATGATTCACCAAACTCTAAGTGTTTGAGGATTACGTTCCTAGTTAAATTGCATCCAAACTCGTCTATGATGTGGTCTTTACCAATTTCTTTATTTTTCTTTTAAGCACCAATTTTTCTATTTCATTTCCCTTTTTTCATGATTTTTTTTTAAATGACATTGTCATGTTCTTCTTGTACAACTTGATTCATTTTTTATTCATTTGCTGATATATTTCTTCTTGCAACTGAACATTACTAATTTCTCCATTATCCTCATTTAACGTTCTTCATTTATTACTATGGCTCCCATAATCTTATTCATTTCTTTGAATTTTGCTCCTTATCAAACAGACAAACACCGTTTGTAACTTGTCGAGATTGTAATGCTAATATTCTATCCTTTGTTTCTTCTTTCCCTGTTTAGTTTTTTAGATGATTTTTCTACTTTTTTTTTTTCCAATTTTGATACCTTGGAAACAAAGTGGATTTTTGTTTTGTTTGGTTTTGAAAATGACATTTACATTGAAATGAGTACTAATACCTAGGTCAAACTTACCATTGGATCGGACTTCGTTAATTAATGAATGATTTATTAACGACAATTGTTTCTTCACCTCCTTAACTCCAAATTTAATCTTTCTCAATTCCGATTTCAATTCCAAAATTGTATTACTGATATAATTTAACTGAGTATCTACAAGAATGATCCTTGTGGAGTGTGCGCAGTGCATAAATAATTAGAGACACACAAGTAAATGAAGGATTAAATTCAATTAATTGACTTTATTAACCATTAATTAATTTAATCAGCTTAATTAATGGTGATCACATGACTCTAATACTAGTTAAACCATATCTTGCAACAATATCAGAACAAATATCATCAAATACATAAATATAAATTTTCAAAAGCATCCTTTTTAGAATTGAGAAAAAATATGCAAATATAAAAAGTTATGAGGATTCCACATCAACTTAAAAAGTGGAATTGCACTGAAAATAGTTAGCACAGACTTTGACGGTATTAGCTATTAGCTACCACATAAGTGAAGGCACTTTATAATTACTTTTATAATAGAGGGTTCTTTTTATAGTTTCAGAATAGATTGGTGTCCTTTGAGTAATTTATTCCACTGCTCAGTAGAAGATCGTTTGTAATAGCCTAAACCAAATCCATTACTAATAATTTTAGTTATTTCAATTTATTAAAGTTGAGTCCACATTATAATTGAATGTTTTAAAATACTTATGCAATAGCAGGTTAGAGAGATGAAGTGGCCTTGGAATGAACTAAGTCATGTCCGTACTAAATCATTTGGAGCTAATGAATAAATGAATAAATAAATAAATTCCCTCAATTGTATTATGGAAATTTGCTCCAATTTATAAATTGAGTAATCAGGGGATATATATGTATATATATTCGAATACAAAATTTGCTCAATTTTATTACAGAAATGAGACTACAGTGTTAATAAACAAATAAGAATAAGTGTAAAGGGCATATTAATTAATTGGTGAAATTTATAAGTTCCTTCCAAATAAACCATAAAAATACTAATAATAGCTCAAATAGTAACCACACTTCACCCGGAATATTTATTAGCCTAAGACGGGAAAATAAAATATTAACACAAATAAAATACCTAGATTCTAGGAGTTAAAAAAAAAAAACCACTAAAACTAATCCCCCCCTCTTCTCATCGACCTTTGCTCTTTCTTTTTTTTTTTTTTTTTTTTTTTTTTTGGGTAGCTGTTCGTTCAATTGACAATCATACTTCTTCGACCATTAGATGAGCGTGGTCGAGAATACACTGCAATTATACTGATAATTTTTAGTGGTTCGGATGTGGATATGTTTATGGGTCGAACGGGTAGAATGGGTTAGATGCGAGTGGTGAAATTTTAGTTCATATGAATTGAGTGTGCAAAATTTGAAGGAGTTTTAGTGGTATTCTAAATGAAATTAAGGATTGATTTTGGGTGTGGGTGTTTATGGAGGAAGGGAGTGTTGTGCGTGCATGAGTAGTGAATTAAGCATCTATGTACTTTAATTTATGTTGAATTTTGAGAACTTTGTTGTATTTTTTTAAAAAAATGAAGCTAAGGGGTAGCTATGGGAGTGTTGAAATGATTGTTATGCAAGGGTTGAGGCAGGGTTTGGCGTTGAAGAAATAGTTAAGGGGGAAGTATAGGTTGGGAGGGTCTTGGAATAAGTTAATTTGTATTGAAATTAACTTTAGAACTTGGAAAAAAATTATGTGAATTTGGGTGGTAAAAGTAAAGTAGTTGAGTTATTTGTGGAGGGCGAGCCTTGTACAGCATGGCATAAGTAATAAGATTAATGGGTTCAAGATGTTGTTAACAACTAAATAAGTATTTTTGTCACTCAAATGGATAAATGCAAATTGATTCATGCTCAAATGAGATGGGAGCAATACAACTCATGCAGTTCGAATCAAATAAATTGAATTAAAGGCTGCCTAAGGCCTTCAACAAGAACACATGTCCATTTTGATCCAACAGCATGTACTTGACGTCAAAAGTAGACTAGAACTGCAAATTGCACGTGTCTAGTCTATGTGCTTTATAGACAAATTAAATGACTAAAATAGACAACAGTAGTAGTAGTAGTAGTAGTAGTAATAATAATAGCACGAACCTAAGTTACAATAATTTAACAACCATATTATCAATAATAACAGAGTTGATAGTATTAATACCTATAATAACCATGCTGGCATTACTGCTTTTAATTATAATAATAATGGATACAATAAAAAGGGTGGCTTAATACAAGAGAGGACATAACAATCAAAATGTGTGTGTAAGTAATGAGCGATTGCTACACGAATGCCAAGGAGAACTGTAAATTATTTACTAAGGTTGTACTTAATGAAAATTATTGTACTCTACTAACCTTGGGAACGTATATTTGGGGCAGCATTGAGGCCATTTCCATCATTACCATGCCATAAACAAACATTTAATAAAAGGGAGAGAAGTTTTTAAAATTCCAGGTGCGTTAACTGCTTGTTACCTTTTGAAAATTCACATATTTTTTTTTAGCTATCAAATTCGCATAATATGCTATTATTTAATGAATTTATTTTTAAGTATTGTTTGGCCATATAATCAAGTGGAACTACCAATTATCAATTATTAGAGCTTACGTCATTCAGTTCACCCAAGTGATATCAAGTCAAGTTTCCCGATCGGCCTGACAGGCGTGCACCTACTCAATGATTGCATTATACATCTAAACTCATCAATTTTGGGTTCCACTCATAGATAAGATAATAACCAGCAATAGTTTTAAATATAATTCTCTTCCCTCCTTATTTTGAAACAAAATGAATTGAAATATGCACGCTCACTTAAAAGTGAATTTCTATCTTTACATTATAGGAATAAATGTATTATGCTTCGGTTCATTACTCTGATGTTTTTGTGCTTTATGTGTTTAGGTAAATAAATTATGAGATCTTTGTCGAGCAACAAAAGAGAGGAGAGGGATAGTCAATAAGGTGTAGACAAGCTCATAGTGACGTTTCGTAAAGTCAAGATTCATTAGAATGTAAGCTGGTGGACTGTTGAACTTTCAATTGAGTTTGGAAATGTATAAATGTGCACTGATTGCTATTTGTGTAGGCTAAAGTATGTTATGATATTTATATTTAACAAATTAATTAAGCCTTATCCTCTGTAGGATTACGATAGCATTCCAATCAGGACCCTTCTCATTATAGTAGTCCCTACTGATGACAAATTAATTAGGACTAATAAGGAGGTTAAGAGTTGGGGCATCAGAGCACAAGTTTAAGGACTACTATGAGCTGTAGGTTGCTAATGAGCTATGTGACTGGTGAAATTATAGGTTGACTATGGTTTCATGTGTACGGTACATAATGCCTACTTTGTATCAGATGGGTTATACGTGATAAGATAAGGTGGTCACGCAAATGAAGTGTTGTCATTAAATGGATTCCAAATTATGTCAAATTATGTAGGCCACCCTAGATGTATATAAGTTGTTATACCTTAAAGTGTATTCTACAATTATTTATGTAGCGAAAAGGTGGAGGATACTTAGATGTGGGTTGTTGGTTGACGCGATTTTAGGCCATTGACTCAAGTTGTACAAACAAATATGTCTGAATCAAAGCAATAGAAAGTGTTGAAACTTTTGAAATGTGTAGGAAACAATTTCTTTAGAGGTAAGAGATCGCATGATGTGGTTGAGCCTATAATGTCTGTGCCTGTTATAAGGCTAAAATAAACCGTAAGGACACATGGAAATTACTCAAGGTGGGTCTTAGTCTCAATATATTCATAGGGGTTCTAAGGAAATGATATAAGTAATTCTTTATGCAATTGTCGTGGATTAGGTGATGAGTAATGTTGGGTCAAGCTATACTCGTTGGATATGCAAAATAAATTAGGTGGAGAAAATTTTATTTTATGAAGTGATTCGTTAAGCAGACTCTGTGGGGTTGACAAGGATTAGATTAAAAAAAGGAAAGAAAAAAGAGAAAAGAGAGAGTGGGAACAAAAGATATTTAGACGTTTGATTCATGAAAGAAATAGGAGTGGTAGTAAACAACCTTAAGCATATTCATTTTGTAGAAAACGATCATTCATGCTCTTTGAACCATAGGAAAAGGCTCGACGATGCGCCATACATTAGTACAGATTCTTTACTTTCATATATCGAAAATTCTGTCACAATTTATATTCCGGCTAATGAGTGGGCAAGGCCTATGGATAAGATTCCCATAACAGATAATCTACAGAAAAGTATAATGTAGAATAATAGTTCTATGGGTTGAACTTCAAGCACTTGATTTTGAGGCATCACAACTTATGCTACTAAGGAATTGGAAGTGGCGACCCGAGCATATAATGTGTGCACTCTATAGGATTAATAGTAGTGATTTTAGAAGATCGACATACCAAATTCAAGAGGGCATTGCTAAAACCGAACTCCAAGTACAATGAGAGAGAACAATAGGGCAATAAGATATGGGAAATGTTTACAAAAAGTTCAAAACCGAGGGGATTTCATTTTGAACGTATCATACCTAAGTAACTCTAGTTATATGAAAACCTAGATTGATCTAAAAGAGACTATAGTGACTTTGGGCCAGTTAACAATATACCTTCCTTATAAAATACCATTACATAATTTGTAAGTCCTTGTCGGGAATCTTTGACGTCTCTTTGATTCCAACCTAGAGCTAGCCACACATGTATTATGTAATAATATAATTTATCCAATAATTTATTTTTAAATCATGTTAACCCCCTTTTGCTTTGTAAAAATTGTTAGATCACTTTACCAGTATTTCGTTGTGTATCTTTTCTATCATTGAATTATCCCATGACATAAACCTTTATGTGGAATCCTCATCACTAAGATGAAATAAGTCCCTCGTGCTTTAACTAATTGTTTTTGCTTAGCTTGCCTCTTGCAATCATCCTTTTTGTGATGATGTGACCTCTCTTGCTCATAACCGACTTCAAATTTCGTTATTTTGCTTTCTACTATTCTTAAATCCATTGCCTTTAAAAAGGATGTTCCTCTCATATATAACTGAATTCAAGTTAAGTATGTTGGTGACCAAAGACCATCCCTATCTATGATGCTAAAAACTCATTCCTTATCCCTCTTTAGTGCTGCCAGGTGTGTGTCTTTGTGAGAGTGACTTGAACTTTTATAGCAAAGCCTTCAGTATGAGATCACTTTGTCCATACATTTTACATCACATACCAATTTGTGCTCATGTGAGCTTTCCACTAAACTTCATAATCTTAACCATTGACTTTGTTTTTCTGATCATACTCAAGCGCAAATTAGGAACCATCATCTTTTTTCATGAGGTCACATAAACCTATATGTGGATTTTTACATAATTTGATAAGGGCACCTTTGTTAAATTCCGTTACAAGTATTTTTGCCTAGTTTTTACAAAAGAATAATTTCATGCATTGATTATGGGTTAATATCATGTGCATATTGTTCTTGCACATAATGACCTTCGAGCTCCTTTAAACTGTTGATGACCTCTTAAATCATCTATTTTACTATTGGCCTGGTTTCCAAATTTATATCGAATGCTCTTGCTTCTGCTTAACTAATGCTGGAACTACTTGACCTATATTGTCTTCATTTTTAAATTGTTTATGCTTGCAGTAATTTTGTTTGCACCTCGCTCATAGTACTATATTCTTTATGCATCACATTGTAATCTGTCATCAAATTTTTTCATCAAACTCGTACATTTGCAATATTTTCATACCTTTTACTCATTGATTTACCTATCCTGTAGTCATCTTGATTTGTTCATTGGCATCATCCCTTGGCTACTGGGTCTCTTTTTGATCCAGAACATTTGCTTACAAGATCTCAATTAACACCTAACCTTTGCCAATTAGAATTGTCTTCTGGGTTAATGCTCTTTCTTCTAATATTTCTCATATTTGTTTGACTTGCCTTATCTTTAAAGTTTGCTTCTTCCCAATGTTATTTGATGTCCCCTTTTCATTCCAAACCTTTGAAATTTTGTGCATCTTCAAGCATGCTCATGCCTTCTTTCTAGCTTGATTCATCATGTCCTTGAAAATTTGTCATAAATACAGAATATGCTCCTATTCGACTATAAACGATTGTCGACATTCGGATACTTTTTGACTTTTTTTAATCTTCTTTTTCATTCTGTTAAAGTTATATTTACACATGTATCCCACACCCCATTTATTCATAATATTAAGCCTGTATAACTTGTTCTAAATAAAGGATGCAAATCAGCTATCACTAGCATAGGTGAATGTGGATTATTATTCGACGATCCCTCTTTCACTAATCATTTTTAAGTTTGCTATTTATTTCTTATTGCGTATAATGACTCACTTGCTTACAATTTCATGATTCTTATCCTTGGAGACATTCATATTTCATGTTGAGTTTAGATCTAGGGCAAACCCTCAACTAGGTTGATGAAGGAAGGTTATATAAATAAGCAAGTCAACGCTGCTAAGCAGAATAGAATACAAAATACCTCTTTAATGCTAGCCCAAAAGATATTGTAAACTGAAGTCACAGGACGACATCAAATCTTAGGACATATAATTAAGAACATAGAATCAGGACCCTTTTAATAAGAGTAGAATCTCCAACAATGTCTAATTGAATTGGAGCGAGTTAGATAAAACATTGATCATGGCATCAAAGTTAATGCAAGCTACTGCTAAGATGGTGAGAAGATTTAAGAACACCTTAAGACTGCTTAGTGCATACAAAAGAGTTATGTCAATCAAATAAAGAGACCATTAGAATTTAAAGCAAGATATAAAGTGTTCTTCAATGTTTCCCCAGTCAAGGGTGAGAGGAGATTCAATATCGGGGGAAAGCTAAGCCTAGGTATACAGGGCCTAGGAAATCATCGTTAAACCCAGTAGGTTATATAGGTTACTTGAGCATATGCACAATATTTTTCATGTTTCATAGCTTATAAAGTATGTTCTATACCCAAACGATACCATTGTGATTAAGCTTATAGACATTACTGAGAACACGGGTTAAAAAGAGTGTCCATTGCCAATATTGGAACATAGAATTAATCAGCTTCCCAATATGAACGTTCTTATACTTAGGATCCTATGGACTAACCATGTTTCAGTACATGAGAAACAAGTACCCAAACTTGTTCAAGGTAAATCTAAGATTCCTTTTGAATTTTAAATTTTTGAGGATGAAATTCATTTTAAGGGAGGAAGGCTACAATAACTTAAACAAAATCCATGATTAATTACTTTAGTAATTTCAATTTAATAAAGTTTAGCAACTCATTATGATTCAATGTATTAAAATAATTATGAAAATGCAGGTTACAGTGATGAGATGGCGTTAGAATAAACTAAGTCATGTTCCATATTAATCATTTGGAGCTCATAAACAAATGAATACAACAACAACAACAACAACAACT
>NCQS01081572.1:1618-20582 GCA_002740445.1 Pachycereus pringlei
TTTTGACTTCATTTGCAACACTATTATAGGCATCCCATACGCTAAAGCCAAGTAATGGTGAACCCCAACGTCATTTCTTAGAAGGCAAAAAGCATGAGAAACCTTCATACCATTTCTTCTCATCTTTTGGAGAAAATCAACATGAGCTTTCTCAACTTTTTCATAGGGCCTCAACTTATGAACTTCATCTTCCAAAAGTAATTCATGATTATAAATCATGTCATGCTTCTTACAAACCCACTCCCCATTAGCTTCAATATAACAAAATAGCCATAGTTTCATAATTGCACCTGCAGCTCTGTTTTGTAAATGTCTTATCTTTTTTCCCAGGACACCGTTTAACACCTTATTTGCTGCGATAAAACTTCCTTGAACGCGCCTCTTGTGAACCCCCTCTCCTCCTCAACTTTTCACATCTTATGGAAAACCTCTTACGGAAAGCATACTCATTGTATACCTCAAATGCTGCATCTATAGAACTGATCATTTCATCAATAAGTTCTGATTCATTAGCTTCCTTCGCTTCAACAACACATTCATCATCAACATCTACATATTTCTCCTTATCAATCACAACACAATTAGATGCACCAGCAACAATATTACCATTATTAGACATAATATAATTACACTCAGAAGCCACATTTTTGCCTTTTGAAATACTAGCAAGATTATATAAAACTCTAACATAATCATCAACATCAACATCAACAATCTTAGCAGCAGAATGATCTAAGGTACATAGTAAAAATGAAGTATCATCTGCAGAAACAAACATGATTTTTATGGTGAGCTACAATGCATCATTGGTGAGCACAAGCTAAATCCTAATGAGCAAAACATTTTTTTTTTTTTTAGTGAGCAAAGAAGTGCTCTGTAATATAAGAAAACATATTTTTTATAGTGAGCTATACTGACTATAGTGAGCTACTACTTTCCCTATTAGGCACATAATTGATTATAGTGATTATACTTGGTGAGCACAAAACCGATTTATAATTGCTAAGTACAACCTGAATCCTAGTGAGCTACATATATTTCTTTAGTGAGCTAACTGTGATATTTAGTGAGCACATAACTGATTGTGGTGAGCTATTGTTTCTCATATGTAGATAGCATAAATAAAATATCATTTGCAAAAACAAACATGATTTTTGTGGTGAGTTATAATGCATAATTGGTGAGCACGAGCTAAATCCTAGTCAGCCAAACGTTTTTTTCAGTGAGCAAAGAAGTGCTTTGTAGTAGAAGGAAATATATTTTTTATAGTGAGCTATACTAATTACAATGAGCTATTGTTTTCCCTATTAGGCATATGATTGATTATAAGGATTACATTTAGTGAGTACAGAACCAATTTGTGATTGGGGAGTACAAGCTGAATCTTAGTGAGCTAAGTGTATTTCTTTAGTGAGTTAACTATTAGAATTAGTGAGCACATAACTGATTATGGTGAGCTATTGTTTCTCATATTACACAAACTGACATTTACAGAGAATAAAGTATATTTAAAAATTAAATGAAAAAGCATTGTTCAAGTTGTATATTAACCGATAATAAAACAATTCCAAATGCCATAAAGAACTCAAAACAAAAAACAAACATTCAAGCAAACATCCAGAACAACTAATCACAAAAACTAACTACATATTCAAACCACCAACTATGTTATATTTCTAGAACACAACATCATAACAATGAATACAATCCAATTGGAAAATCTCGAAATTAACTCATCAAAATGCAAAATTAAAACACACAAATTCCAAACCGAAACATAAGAATAGAGATCGAAATCAAGATCAAACCTGACAAACAATTTGCATTTGATGAATCTTCAACATCAATATCGATATTAAGATCAAACCCAGCCATTGATAATTGCTGAAAAACTAATGGCATTGAAGCAGCACGGAGCATTCAACAATGGAATAGAGTAGCAAGGCAAATGAAAATCGTGATTTCTCAACTTGTAAGCTGTGAATTTCCTCTTTTTAAAAAAAAAAAACGCAAGATATACATAACCTATTGGGCTGGCAACTACCTAGACAAAAAAACCGCCCATTATGGGCTCTAGTGGAAAATTAAGATGTCTATTCGGTTGTGCATAATAAATTACGTGTTTCATATATATCTGGAAATTATATTCTTAATAGGATTTTGTTGTACCTTGGGCACTAAGTTAGGGAAAAGAGGCATAGCCTCCATGTAATATCAGGCATGTTTTTCCATGGCATAGAAACATACACACAGAATTCTTATGCCCAAATTCCTCTTTCTCTTCATCGCCTTGTGATTTTTCATGATACTAGAGGATAATCTCCAATCAAAGCATAATCTCTAATCAATCATAACATCCATGGCTGGTGGAGGAGATACAAAAAGATTTGTTGTAGAACCGCACTCACTGTATTATCTACACCCATCCGAAGGCCCTGGTGGGTTTATAACGGTAGTTCTATGTGATGGGCAGAATTTTGGATTTGTGGAAAACGTCATAAGAATGGCTTTGAAGACCAAAAATAAATTGGTTTTCATCAATACAACTCTCACATGACCTGCCGAAAAGAAAGACGAAGGTTTTTTTGAGGTGAATGCTTAGGACATGATGAATTCTATGATATGTTCTTGGCTCCTCAATATGATCGAACCAAAGCTACGTATGATAGTAGCATATTCAAACACTGCTTTTGGAATGTGTCAAGACTTAAAGAAGCGATATTCGGTAGCCAATGCCCTGAAGATACACCATTTGAAGACGGTAATATTAGATTGTAAGCAAGGCGACTTGGACGTTGGGGAGTTCTACTCCATGTTGATGAATCTTCAGAGTGAATTCAAAAATCATGTCACAATCCCTATATGTACGTGCTCAAGTTGTAAGTGTGGGTTGTATAGAAGATGATCCAGATGCATAAGGAAGAAAAAGTCCTTTAGTTCTAGATGGGTTTGAATGATAATGTATATTTACATATCAGAAGTCAGATTCTTGCATTAGGAGTCACTCCTATTGCTCACTAAAATGTTCAGCATGGTGATGTAGAAGAAAATCATATGAGATTAATGATTCGATAGGAAACCAAACCAGACACCGGTGACATTTGCTGTGACTCTACCCTAAACAGACGTCATCACAAAGTAAAAGACCAACCATTAAACATTGTGGAAAGGTTGGATATAAAGAGGTAAGCTACTTCAAATTGATAGGCTACCCAGTTAGTTGGAGTATAAGAGGTGGCAGAAGAGGATGTGGTAGAGGATGTGGAGGATGTGTTGGGCATGGAGGACGTGGTGGATGAGGTAGAGGAGCAGCAAATGCATACACTACTTTGGTACATAACGACAAACGTCATATGACCGAGGTAGAACAACGTATGAATGAGGTAGAGAGCTTGTATGTTGTTGCTGTCCTAGAAATATCAGTAGAACAATTTTAGAGGCTTCTAAGTCTTATAAAAACTCCCAAATCAAGTGGTGATAAACTCTCAGGTAAAGGAAATTTGTTATTAGACAGTGGTGATATGATATTCACCCTATTCCGATCGGTATGCGTAATGATGAGACTAGTGTTGCTAGTAAGTGTGGATGGGAGCAACTCAATCCAAATATCACTATTTATGATATGCTTTATGCTCCTGGGCTAAATTACAATTTAGTTTCCACTGTGCGACTTATTAACGAATTATTATGCACTGTAACCTTTGCTCATAAGCTAGTCGTGATATAGGACCATTCTATGAGGAGGCCAATTGGAGTGGATGAATAAATAAGGTGGGTCTATTTTCAGAAGGACGTCCAACCAGAAGCAGTTCAACTCAGTGAAGTTATCACGTGTGATATTTGGCATCAAAGACTAAGTTATCCCTCAAAACAAGTTATGTTTCTATTTTCAAATAGTATTGGGAGTTATGATAGTAACAGTATTAGTGATATTTGTCAGGTGTGTTTTAAGCAAAACAAACTCGTTTATCATTCCCAGTTACTAATGATAAAGCCTCTGGCATTCTTGATTTGATTCACTGTGATATTTGGGTTACTTATCAAACTAAATCTGTGACTGGTGCACATTATTTCCTGTCAATTATTGATGGTGCTAGCAGGGGTAATTTGATGAAAGGAAAAAACTGAGGCATCCCTATTGGTTAAGATTTTTGTGAACTAGTGAAAATCCAATTTAATGCCAATATCAAGATATATAGAGTGATAATGGGAATAAGTTTACTTCTAAACCTATAAATAAATTGTATGGACAACATGGCATAATTCACTAAACTAATTGTGTAGATAGCCCCCAGTAAAATGGCAAAGTTGAAAGAAAAGAATGACATATTTTAAGTGTAGCCAAGGCTCTTCATTCCTAAGCAAATCTACTTATGGAATTTTGGGGTAAGTGTGTTTTATCTGTATGTTACTTGATAAATAGTACTCCTACCCTAATTCTGCAAGGAAAGACTCCATATGAGATTTCATATAAAGTTAAGCCCACATATGATAATATCCATGCCTTTGATTCTTTGTGTTTTGTGCACTGATATCAAAGACAAAAGGATAACTTTGGATCTAAGAGCAAAAAATGTATCTTTGTGGATTACCCCTTTGAAAAGAAAGGATGGAAGGTATAAAACTTAGAGACGGGAGAAATTTTTGTAAGTAGGGATGTTTTTTATGCAGAAATATTTCCCTATTTTGAGCAAAAAGGCCTAGAAAAAGTTGATGATGATTGGAAAAATTTACAGCTACCTCCTACATTGCCTCTAGATGATGGCATTGTTGCTAAACATAATGAACAAGTTGGATTTGACCAGCAAAGACATGGAATTGACGGATAGGCCTGATCTACACAACAATGCAAGAGTAAAGAGGCCTAGTTGGCGCCGCCGGGCAACTCGTCTCAACAGCTGAAGTCTTCTAGGTTAGTAAATAGGCCAACTACTATTGTAGAAGAGTCTAGTGAAAGGGGTAGTGTACTAAGATCGGTAATTGAGGAGTTGGGTCGAGGTTGTCAGGATAAGAAAACTGCACAACACCTGTAGGATTACATTTGCTGTACAGCCCTGCCAAATGTGCCCCATTCTTTGAGCCTGCTACCAAAGATCGTCTAAGGTAAACCCTATCCCATAGCAAATTAACATCTGCTAATTTTTTAGATGCACATAGGAATTATCCTATAAGTATAGTAAAAATTGTTGAGCCCTGGTACTTTCATAAAGCAGTTAAAGATGTCAGATGGTAAGAGGCCATGGGCAAAGAAATTGAAGCATTAGAACTAAATAAGACCTGGGTAGTTCAAGACTTACCACCCAGGAAGAAACTCATTCATTGCAACTGGGTGTATAAGGTCAAGTATAACTTGAATGGCTCCATTAAGCGATGCAAAGCACATCTCGTTATACGAGGAGATGAACAAATTGAAGGATTTAGTTTTAATGAAAAGTTTGCACTAGTAGCCCAAATGGTTAGTATCCGGTGTTTTCTTTCAATTATTGTTGCTAAAGGTTGGGAATTGCATTAGATGGATGTATATAATGTCTTTTTACATAAAGATCTAGAAAAGAAGTTTATATGACAATGCCTCTAGGTTTCAAATCATCCAACTTAAACAAGTTATGTAAGCTCAACAAGTCTCTCTATGGACTTAAGTAGGCACCACGTTAGTGGTTTGTGAAACTGTCATCCAATTTATGTGAGTATGGATTCGGTAGATCATATGCAAATTAGTCTTTGCTTACTTATAAGAAGAAAGATATTTTTATGTCTCTGGTGGTCTTCGTGGATGATTTAGTAGTATTGATTTGAAATAATGCCCAAGCCTATGTTGAGTTCTATGCATATTTGAACAATTGTTTTCAAATCAAAGATTTGGCCCTTCAAAATACTTCTTAGGAATTGAAGTTACTAGGAGTCCATGAGGTTTGTTTCTATGCCAAAGCAAATAGGCTTTGAAGGTTGTTGAAGAGTGTAGGATTCTTGGTTCTAAGCCAGTAGAATTTCCTATGGAGACAAATCATAAACTAGCATTGGCTACTAGAAACCCTCTTGTTGATCTTACAAGGTACAGACGGCTAGTCAAGAGGCTTATCTATCTCACAATTACCCGACCAAAACTATGCTCTACAGTTCATGTGATGTCACAATTCATGCTCAAACCAAACGAAGAGCATATAGAACTAGCTTATTGAGTTCTATGGTATTTGAAAGGAAGTAGAGCACAAGGCATTTTATTGAAAAGTGATTCATATTTACAAGTTTATGCCTTCGGTGATTTGGATAAGGGCACATGTTCTCTCACCAAAAGATCCTTGAGTGGGGATTTTGTTATTATGGAGGGTCAGCTGTTCCATGGAAAACAAAGAAGCAACAAACAGTGTCCAGGTCATCAATAGAAGCTGAACATCATGCCATGGCTACTGTGACTAGTGAGCTTATATGAATCAAGCCTTATTTTGCTTCCTTGGTGGTGTTTCTTAATAAGCCGAAGAGGTTATTTTTGTGATCATCAAGCAGCAATACACATTACTAGGATCCAGTTTTTCAAGAGAGGATAAAACATATTGAGATTGATTGCCACTTTATTCAAGAACGTTTGATATCTTAGGATCTTAAAACAGCCTATGTGCCCTTGAAATATCATATTATAGATATCTTCACTAAGGCATTGCGAAACAATTTTAGTTTTTAAAAGCAAGTTGGGCATTGTCAATTTACATGCTCCAACTAGAGGGGGAGTGTTAAGAACAAAACGATAATGTATTTATTCTATGATGTATTCTATTTCATATATATATCTTGTAATCGTATTCCCGATAGGATTTTGTTGTAGCTTGGACACTAAACTAGGGAAAAGAGGTGTAGCCTCCTTGTAATGTAAGGCATGTTTTGTTGTGGCATTGGAATATACATAGAGAATTCTTGGTCCCAAATTCATCTTTCTCTTCATTGCCTTGTGACTTTTCAACATATGTGCTGTGGGTGACAGCTAATGCAAATGGAGCTTTGAATGAGATTTCACTGGAATCATTATAAATGGTTTAAGAATGTCAATTATATGTATATTACATTTATTTAAAAAAGTTACGCTTATTTATAGTTTTCGAGCTTTAGGGGATATTTTACTAGACTCTTTTATTATGGGAAGTCAACAACTGTACTCACTGATTTGTTTGTAATGGAAAATGGAATCATGAACGTGGATAGTTTTTTGTTCATGTATTCATTTATACTGACAAGGTTTTATTCGTTGCACATAACTTACTAACGATGCACAGTGCAAAGACCAATAGCAAAAAAGATAAAATTTTAATGATATTGAAGGCTTTTTTTTTTGGGGGGGGCTTGTAATCTATGTAGTCCCCTGTTGTAGACCCCCTAAAAATAGCATCTTATTTTTTTAATTGCCCAATGATGAAAATCATATCTCGACTTGTGTACTTGGAGGTCAACAGAGTAATCCTTAATCTGATCGAAAATAAAAACAAAACGCTAATAGAGCCCAAAAGGACCAAATAGGCCCAAATTGACAGTATTCATTGTACAATTAAGATCCACTGTAGGGAGCATAAAACTATTGAGTTTAAATGTCAATATTCTTCATTTAATAAGATTTCTAATAACATAGTATGCACCAAAATCCGATAAGTAATGGAAAAGATATAAGTCGAATATTGAGACTTGTGCTGAAAATGGCACATGTTCACTATTTTACCTATACCTTCTTCCACACTTATTCAAAAGTTATGCAGTTAGCATTACTAGAAATTAGATTGAATAAGCTTTCAGGAAAAAAAATAATCACCCAAAACCAAAGGTCGGATGACAATGTTATGACCAAACAAAGTTGCAACCCAGCTTGACTCAGAAAATCCCGCCGACTTTTAGCCTGAACCAGCTAGGAAACGGGTCAAGTTCGTCAATAGGGAACTGGATGAGCTCCTTAATTTTCTATCTCTTTGAGTCCTTTCCTATCTAAAGTGTATTTAATTAATTAAAATACTGCCTGGATTATTTCACTCATTTAGATTAACCTCAATGGGACTAGGATTAGGTCTCCTTTCTCTAAATCGATTCAGACTATCCCCTCAACCACTATAAAATGGGGGCTACCTCACTAGGGTAGAGGCATCAGTGAATTCACATCAACTAGACATCAAACATTGTCAGTGTGAGAGAATTGAAAAATTGCAAGAGATTTCTGGTAAAGAGGTAAATCGAAAAAGATGTCACTTTGTTAGATTCCTAGGTGAATTAAGTGGGTTATCCTCAGGGTAAAATTTATATCTTTCCCCTACTCTTCATACTTGATCTTTCTTTTATGATTTTTGTTTTCACAATTACTAAAGATGTAATCTTTAGGTACCCACCCCCCGGTGGGGGTCTATTTACTTTACTCTTGTTCTTATTAGACTAAAAATTGTATCTTTTGCATTATTTAATGTGATTTGTGTTAATCTACGTCATGATTATATGATAATTTGATTAAAAGTTTGATTTCACATATTGAATTGTAGAGGTTATCAGTAATGATGGGCGAGGATGTGATGCATCCCATTGCATCACCGTACCATTGCCCCCAAATTTGGATCCTCGGTTCGAGACTAGTCAAGATGTTCCCTACACTACATTTATTAAGGGTGTGAAAAACCGGTTAACTATTTTTTCAGTTTAAGAAAATCTCGAACCATAACCAAACCAAAAATTTCAATCAACAGATTTTCAATTGACCGAAAATTTTGGCTTTTCAAAATCTAAGCCATACCCGAACTGAAAAAATTGGCTAACTGATTTTTCAGTTCGCTTGGCCAATTAACCATTTAGTAATAATATAAAAAGTGTACTTTTTAACCTGAATTTTTCTTTTTTTATGTTTTATTTTTTAAGAAGAAATTATTTCGGCTACCATTCAAAAATAATTTAAAAAATGTATTTTCTGACTTAAAATTTTCAACTTTTAGGTTTAAATTTTTTTCAAAAAAAATAAATGCCAATTTCAGTAAACCAAATTTTAAAACCGATCAAACCGTAACCAAATCGAAAATCAAAATAAATTTTCGATTCAGTTTACTGAACCAATTTTTTTTAGAAAATTTGTTTGATTATTTTGCTGTTTGAATTTCGATTTTGGTTTTTTTGTACACCCTTAATGATTACTTAGAGGCTTTTTAAAAACCTTTTTGAAGCAAAGTCAATTGTCCCTGTAGTTGCCCCCATCGGTTATGATTTGTGTTGAAAAGTTATTATGGTTTATAAGTTTTCCTAAAACTCACTGGTGACTCTTCTAAAAACATAATTGTTTCTTTTTATTTTTATTTTTCTATTAATTTTTATTTTATTTTTGGCATAACAATTTTGATCCAAGACAATGAAATTGTCTAGACCTGGGCCTTGTACAGGCCCCGGTTAGGTTTCTGGATCAGGAAGGTTGCCATGTTCCTGGAACAGGCAGCAAACACCGAACGATTGGGATTAGGAGACTGGGCCAGATTTCGGCCCAGGAACCCTGGATCAGAGTACAAATCTATTTTTCTGTTCTGTTCCTATAAATCTACTAATGTCTAATTTTGAAATTTTTTAAAAAATAAACATTAATAGTCAATGTTGAAATTAATAAAAATAAATACCTAGAAATCAAAGTCGAAACCATTCATGACAAACTTGCAACCTAGGATAGGTCCCACAGGGTCGTTGGTCCTTACACTTGCGTATATATTTTATGAAATTATTTTGAATCTTCTTACAATTTAGAAATCTATGAGCTACTATATGAATGAAATTTCCATATAAATTGGAGATATTAATACAATTTCATTACAAATTTGACTTATTTCTATTACTATTTATTTATTGGCTATATGCATCCTGTATATTTGGTTAAATTGTCAATTTTAAATATCTATAATTATATAGCGTAAAGGCTCATTAATAATTTTTATTTGTATCTTGTGGCTAATTTGAGTTGCAAAATTTAGTTCACAAATAAATCATAGTTCATAGCAAATGCCATGCTTTTGTAGCAAACTTGCTTTTGTGAAGCTAAGAATTGCCACAAATTATTAGCTATTAAGGCAAAATAATATCTTTGACAAATTAGTAATTACTACAAAAGCTATCACCACAAAAGCTATACAAATTGTGGCCGTTTGAAAATTGCCGCAAAAGCCTTTTGTAATGGACTTTCTGTGGCAATCTTGTAGCAATTTTTAAAGTTGCTACAAAATATTTTTACAGCAAAATTTCAATATGTTGTAGCAAAAACATGTTCTACAAATCGTAGATTTATGGTAGTGGATTCGTAGGACTAATCTAGGACTTCAACCCTATGGAGTCAGATTCTATTGTTTTACATGCTTCTCCTAAGTTAAGCCTTGTAATACTCTCTTTTTTTTTCTTAGGCCATTGTAATACTCTTTGATTTATAAGTTTGATCTGTTTATTTTATGATTACACTAACCATATGATTAAAAGATCTCAAATTCAGCTAGGTTTATGTCTAGACTTATGTATTTAGCTTTCAAAATCACAAATTTATCCTATGTATTCACACATTTGGCTAGAATTTACAATAATATTATGTAATGAGCATAAATTAATTCCCACAACTAAAATGGTGTCTCTAAATTGAACAGCTATTGAAACTTATCATATATAACATGTCCCAAACTTTAACATCACACACAAATTAGTAATCAATTAAATCTAAGTAGTATTCTAGCTCAAAATGTGACATTGTATACCTCATTTCACCTAACTTTTAACTAATAGTAATTGTTAAATTAGGTTATTTATTAGTGTTTTCAATGTTTTGTGGTTAATAAAGATAATTGCTCAAATGGTGGATGATAAGTGCAAAATAGGCTAAAAATTGGGCATGAGAACCCGGGTTAAATCTACAAGGACAACCCGTAATATCCTTGAAGTATGGCTAGGTTAGCCCATCACAAAAGCTGCTACAAAAACAAGGAAGAACAAGAAGATAAAGAGTTGGCACGAGTTGTACATGCCGCCACGCTCGCCATGCTCCCACATAATTGTTATGTTGAATTCTAGATAGTTGGCATGCTCTTCCTATGCCAGATGGCATAACTTTGCCAAATTGGCAGAGTCGATCCTATAAATACCCCTCTTTCCCCAATTGTGTAATCAAGTAGGTTTTAAGTGGGAGTATGAGGTTTTAGCTTAGTTTTTAGGGTGCTTAAGGTAATGCTTTGGAGTACATTAGTGCTTAATTTTGGTAATGTAGCCATATTTCATGTTATTTGCGTGTTGATTTCAGGCATTTGATTCTCTTTTAATGTTTTTTGCTCTCAAGCTCGCCAATTTATTTGCAGCTTGCTCAACCTATTTCCGTTGCTCCTGATGTTTTACATTTAAATCTATTTGGTTTGGGTTAATTTCATATTTGATGGTGTTGTTTGTTCCTAAATCATGTTTTCCTTCCCTTCTCTGCTTTCTATTTCCCTTTTTCCATACTCAAATCTCCATTTCCAATTCTCCCCTTGTTCTCTCAAGTAAGGGTTTCAAAACCTATTTTTCCAAGTTTGAACTTTCAATCGATTATGAGTTAGATTGGGAGTAGTTTGAGTAGATTAGTGCAAATAAATGGAAATTCACCACAAATCTAAGACCTCTTACCCTAATCTTGGAGGTCCATGCCCAATTTTGGGCTTGATGCTTTATAGGTAATTTTTTCTCTATGCCCTTTTCATTTATTTTTAGTGATTTGAAGTTGATTTTGTGTTTATAAGTAGTTTAACTCATGTTTTCATTTAATTGTGATGAGTAGAGATCTTATTTTGCTGATTTAATTTTAGCATATTTAGTATAGAATTAAGGTTTAATTAGTTTTATTAACCATGTTGAGTGTTTAATTAGTATGTGATTAGTATTTATTTGCATGTGTTAGTTTTTTTATTGATTTCTCTAAAATAGACATATACTAGATTAGTTAGTAAGTGATTTGATTCCAACACCATCCTAGAGAACGACAAATTTTCCATCCTACTCTAAAACAAAAAACTAACTAAAAGTAGAAGCAACCATGTACTCATACAATGTTTTTACCCTAGGTGTATTCGCCCATTCTAGCATTATCGATTAGACAAACAACCTCTAACGATGACATTCCACATCAGGACTTCTAAAAAAGGTAAATAATCATAATGTATTTGGCACATAATCTAGTCCACCTTTGAGGCAGCTGAACCTATATTTTCACCTATTTTCCTTACCTAAACACTCCTTTATTTCTTTACATCTTCCCTTTGGATTGAGGAAGCTTGTTGTTTTTCTCATAATCACTTAACTTGGCCTAATCTCTTCTTTTGTAGGTGGTTTGGCATTAGACTAGAGATTCAAGGGTGATTTTCGATTCAGGAAGCTAAGGAGAGGAAAGAAGAAAGACATCAAGCACGAAGCTAAAGAAAAAGACACAACTCGGGCTATTACGTCAATTAACATGCCCATATCGACACTTAGTGCCTTACAGAACCCTGTCAACTTCAAAACCCAATTCTAGAGAGTGACACAGGGAACTATGCAAATCTGTGTGCTCATGCTACTATAGCCCTAGGAACCCAATTGGGTTCTTAATATTACCTATACGACATCTCGTGTTATGTGGTAGAGCTGTGCAACTCCTTAAGTCAGCTGCTACTGTCATTTGAAATGATGTCCGGTGTTTTTATTTAGGGATCTTCTGTTGTTAGGATTTTAACTAAGGTTCTAATTACATTCTAACACATTGATACTCTAGAGTTTTGAAGATTATTATTGTTGAATTTGAGATTTATATTCACTTGAATTATCAGTTCCTGAGTTTATTTTCTCAAAACCTCTCTCTATATTGTTTATTATTGTAGCTTCTTAGTAGTTGCTAATATGATGCTTTACAATTATTGCGACGTGATTTCGACTATGCTTGATGGCTAAATCTCCTAACTTGGATTGGGATTGACGCTAATATGCCTCTAGCTGAAGCATGTATTATCCACACATCTTACTTGTTCCAAGCTTATGTTATTGAACTCTACTCTACTCACCACATGCTCGATGAATTGCTTAAAAGAGTGTTCATATGTTTTTATTCAGTTTAGGGAAACACTATAAGATGAAATCCTTTTCCTAGCATGACTTAGTAGACAGTTAGGATTTTGACATGAAAATAATTTAAGTTCTGATTAGGATTTAAGATTATAGATCTTGTAATCGTTCGACTCTTAATCCTATGAAAATGGGTAACTATAGTTTTAGGGTTAGTCTTTGATCTTGGAAAAGGGAGAGAATAGGCTAAATTAATAATGTATCTATTCAAGTTGCAGTTGCATGCTTGGACAAGTTTGATGGGGTTACTAACTAATTTGCTAGCATAATTGTCCTACTAATTCCAACCTAAATGTTTTAACCTTCTGATTTCTGAATCATTTTCTTAATTGTTATCATTTTCTCAATTGGTAGTTGAATCTCCAGGTTTGATTTTCCTACATTGAGTTGTTTAGTTAGTGTTGGTAATTAGAAGTCAACTCCTCGTGAGATTGACCTATATTCAGCGATTGCAAGCTTCAGTTACATTGTGCGCTTATGGTTTTCACTATAACAAGTTTTTGGCATTGTAGACGGGGCTCTAGTTCATATAGAAGTCAGTATAATACTCTAGACTAGGCTTTTATTTTTCTTTTGTAGTTTTTAATTTTTCTTTATTCTTGGTTGACACTACTTAATCTGGGTGTAGTGTTTGCTTTCTATGCACAGGAGAAGCCAGGGCAACCATAACCTTGTTCGCTTAATCCTAGGATAAAAGCAACCACCCAAAAGAGAGGCAAAGAAGCAAGAAGGAGGAAGAAAGAAGCAAAGATCATGGGGAGAATAAAATATGGTTCTTCGGGACTATGCAATGTCGAAAACTCCCAATGTTACATTTCTTATTGTAAGACCAACAATTGAGGCTAATAAATTTGAACTTCAACCAACTCTCATCACCTTTGTGAAAAAGGAGCAATTTGGAGGCCACCCATCAAAAAATCCCACCAAACACAGTCACAACTTCTTGCAAAAGTGTGATACTATTAAGAACAATGGGTTCTCCAGTAATACAATTTGGCTAAGGCCTTTTCCCTCCTTCTTGAAGGATAAAACTCGAGTTCGGTTGTAGAATAAAAAAGTCAATTCTTTCTTCACTTGGGATGCATTCTCAAAGGATTTTCTCAAGAAGTACTTCCCCTCAGGCAAAATTGCCAAGCTAATGGCTGACATCACTTCTTTTGCTTAGAGTGATAAAGAATCCCTATGATGCGTGGAAGAGTTTTAAAAGATTTACAGTAGCAGTGCTCCCACCATGGTGATTCCCATTGGCTCATAGTCCACACGTTCTACAATGGGTTGGACCAATTGATGAGAATTTTAGCTGACACTGCAACCGACAATGCTCTTATAGTGAAGCTGATAGAGGCGATAAGGGCTTTATTGGAAGAGATACCCTCCAATAATTATCACTTGTCTAGGGAGAGGGCTATCCCTAAGAAGAGCAATGGCAGGTATGGGGTTGATTCTACGAGCCTTTTCGCTAGCAGGGTAGATGCACTTCCATAGAGACTCGATAGGGTTGGCACTTCTCCTATTCTATATGGTTCTTCCAGTTCTTCTATTGAAGTATCTGCTAGGGGCACACATCTATTAAGTACTACAATGGTCCTTCTACTACTAAGCATGCTAATATACTACATAGTTTCAACCAAACACCCCAGAACAATCCCTACTCCAGCACTTATAACCATGGATGGAAGAATCATGCCAACCTTTCCTATAAGGGTCCTAACCTACAACCTTAGTGTTCTTTGCAGCCACCTACTTCCAGTATCGAGCTCCCTATAATTCACAACCTCTTCTTAGCAGAAGTCAAACCTAGACCTTTTTATAGAGAGGTTTACGCAAACCTAGACTAAGACTAATGAGAACCTCACTCAGTCTATCAAGTTGATCAACTCTAGGGTAGACAACATAGCATGCCACTATAAGGTGATAGATACCCAAATCGTACATATAGCTTAATGGGTTAGCAACATGCATTGACCTAATGGGCATCTACCAAGCTAACCTGATACAAATCCCAAGGGTGACATCAATATAGTTTCTGTAAAGGGTGAAGAGTTAGTGGAGAGCCATGTAATGGTCATTCAGGAGGTAGTTTCAGTTCTTACCTCCACAAGAACAAGGGGAAAAGGCTAGGAGAGAGCCATAGCTTAGAGGAGAAAGGCAATTAGTCACCTTCAGTTTGCCCTTCTTAACCTCCTTTCCCACTATCTCAGAGGGTGGCACAATTTGTAATGCCCCAATCCCTAACTACCTAATTATCTTAACCTAATAGTTTATTATTTGTAATTGCAGCAGAAGTCTCTTGGTTAGAGGCATTACCGCTGTGCTGAAAAACTGACAAGGCTACTAAAAACTGCATAATTTCCTGTATCACTCTCACATTCACCAAGTCTACCAAGATTAAGGACGAGAGAGTACATTCACCACACTATTTTGGCTTGTAATATAAGTTACAACTTAGTGAAGGGTTCTCAAATTGAATCATTAAATAATTTCACTAAATATATATACAAGAGGCATGCCTATAGGGGTGCCGGTCCAAAAATTACTGTAAGCACCTGGCTAGCTAACTTTTAGCAAATTACAAAGTCCCTCTTCTACTTCTTGCTACCTTCTCGCTTGTTAGAAGGAGGTTTATTCACTCATCCTTTACCTAAAACATAAACATAAACACATTTCAAATGGTGTGCCAAAGCTTAGTACGTATATCCCTAAGCTGTAAAAAGTAAACTTTCTGTTCAATTTAGTTCAGTGCTCGTATTTTAAAACATTTTAGCTTGAAGGAAGGATAGAAAGGAAGAAGAAGTGAGTAAAAGTACTTTGTCAGTTATATGGAAGTGGAACCCTTGTTGATGTTTGATAACTGGTGGGGCCACTTATTTAGTTGACAAAACATTGTTTCAAAATAATTTATTGCATGATTATTGCATGAACTTTGCATAATTGAGAAACATGTGGGTTTTCAAAAAGCACAGAGAATAAACGTATCTAGTTTTTAAAATATGTGCACTTTTTAATGAAAAATGCTTCTACGACTTGAAACAACGTAAGTGATCTTGCTCCAAATGCATAATTTTATGATTAGTACAAGTTTAGATAATTTTATTAAATTTTCCAACTTAATAAGCAATTCAATATCCCTTTGGCTTTTCTTTTAACTATTATTATTCCCGTCATCATTTACTTAAAAACAAGTAGATTTTATTTCTTTTTGTTCTACTCTTTCCTTTAATATTGTTGTTACCCTTACAATTTGTGCCATTAGCATTATAGTTGTTACAAGATACACTTCGCTTCATGTTTCGTTGATATCTATGTTATTACCGTTATCATTAGTGTGCATGGCTACTATCATCATCTTGCTTATCCTTGTTATTAAAACTATTATTGTCATTATTAGGATTGCTATAACCATTATCATTGTTATCATTAGAATTATTTACTTTTGGCCCCATCCAACTATGGTGTATGAATTTTCAGACTACACAACTATGAAAATAAATAAATTGTTAGATCCATTCAAGTATGTTGGAAATTTACTGTTGGGACCAATTTTGAAATTAGGTCTACATAAGACATGAAATGACTAGAAAACCAACCAAAAAGTGATTTTATGGCACCGACTCTGGCTTTATCCCTACGTAATGTTGAAGACGACAAAACCCCCAACCACCCTTTTTTCATTTCATTTAATTTACTGTCACTTGCCTCCTACAGTTTCATCTTTCCTCTTATATTCCCTTTCTGCTTCAATCTTCTTAATCGAACCAACCCATCAAACCCTAAATTTTGCCTTACTTGCTACCTTCATTTCCTCTCACTTGCTCCCTGCGTTTTCACTGCCAACTACCCCACTAACCCCTAAATTTTCCCTACTTGCTCCCTTCTTCATCAAATTGTTCTTTAGTAGGAAGTGGTCTCGTAGTAAATGAGAGTGTTTTGCTAGGTTAAAGTGAAATCGTGGACGTAGAAAGGGAAAGAATAGATAAGAGTTTGCTTGTCGACATTTGAGGCCCACAATGCAGAGGAAGGGGAAAGAAAAGGTGAATGAGGTAAACTTTTTGAATTTGTGTTTTATCAATTGGTGGGATAGAAAAAGCTTAGGGTTTTATAGTCATTTTAATTAAAAAAACCTTGTTAATGCACATTAAACTAAGATTAAGATAAAATGGATCATAATTAAGCAATAATTAAGGCAGTTTGGTCCGTGATGCATTCATGTGATAGCATTGTTTGTGTGCTCAGTTAGTTTATTAAATTGTATTAATCGGGATCATTGCTTAATTTTGCATTGGTTAAGTGAAGTAGTTTTTACTGAGTTAGGGTGAGGGTTCATGATCCTATGTTCTACTAAAATATGTTATTTGACTATGGAAATGTGTGTTGTTATTATCCTAGGGTACTTTGTTTTATTGAATTTTTAGGACAATGATAATGATCTTTGCTTAATTCTTTGCTTTATAGATGCAAATTGATAATGATAGTAGGGTTCTTGTTGTGCATTTCAAAGAAAAAAGTACACAAATGCCTCCTATAGACTTGGATAGGTATCAGATGCGAGAACTATATGCTGATGCTACGTTATTGCTAGAAAAAGGCTGGTTGTCAACTACCTCAGTATATATGGACTTCTTTTATGCATCTCCTAACAATGGTAGGGCTAGATACTCATTGGATTGTGATGATGCATGGTTGTCTTTGGGGAAGATATGGTCTAGAGTGGCTAGGAATATTCCAATACACGTTAAGAAAAGGAAATGGGCCTCCATGTACTATTATATACATAATGAGTTGGAAACTTTGAGAAAGCAAAAGGAAGAGAGTATTAATACTGCTACAGCCACTGCCATTGCGGTAAAGAGTAAGTCTTTAATGATAAGTCCTGATGACTTGAAACTGCTTGAGGGTCATGAGGAGATGTTGTTGGACCTAATTTGTTCCTTTATTGATATGGATAACTTTGGTGGACCTACTATTAGCCAAGCAAATCAGTAGGCTGACAATTTGATTGCTACTAAAGCACAACAACCAAGCTGTTAACCTAAATTAACTAAAGTGCCTACCAAAAAGCCCTTATCTAAGACAACATGACCCCTATCTCCATTTTTAGGAAGAAGACCTCTTACAAGGATTTAATCAAACTCTCCCATAAAAAGACCTAATCTCATTACTCCTTCTTCTCCTTCCACAAGAACAACTATGAGTCTTTTCCATTCTCCTAACCTTGTCTTAACTAAACCCACTTCTCCTACTTTAAGCCTCTTAACTAAACCTACTTATCTCACTTCAAGTAGACCTTTAACTAGGATTCAAGTCCATACCTGTAAACCTATCAACCTTCCTTCCACAAGAACAACTTTAAGTATGAGCTTACCAATTTCTCTTACCTCTCCTCCTTTGAATGTGACCACAAAAAAAAAAACAAAAAGAAAACCTCTCATGCATCTTATCCCTCAGTAAGGCCAATAAGTAGAAGCTGAGGAAGTGTTACGCTCAATGGACGCTCATCTATTCTGTAATACCTATGTTTTATTTAAATTATCTAGCTGGTTTCTTGACATTACGAATCGTATTTTATTATTTTAATTAAGTTAGATCCATATCGATGTGCTTGCTTAAGTGGCAATTTTATTAAAAAGAATATTGTTGTTACTATTATTATTGTTGTTGTTACTATTAGCTTTGAAAATTTTTTAATGATTTTTAATAAACATTAATAAGAATTATTATCGATTACTAAATCGAGTAGATTCCCGAATACGGCTAAATTGTCAACCTTAGAATTAGCTTTGTTGTGTATCAAATAGAACCTTGATATATTCGGGAACAAGTAATCGACGAATGATTGTACTAATGATTTGGGTTTAGAAGAAGAGGTATGAGA
>NCQS01081583.1:0-12275 GCA_002740445.1 Pachycereus pringlei
GTTTAGCCAAGAGCTAATATGAAGGGATCACAACAAGAACAGGATGTAAGCTCAAAGGGGCTAGCAAAGGGAATAAACATATAATACAAAGGAAGGCTGTTTGGCTATGTGCCTAAAATGATCAAAGAAAGAAATGCCTTCTATCATATCATCAACTATGCACATGCTAATGTGGTTTTGAACAAGAAGCTAGGCAAGTTCCAGAGATGCAACATGGAAGAGTAACATATATGAAAGAAACATGAGACTAAATATAATGACTAGTCCCAATAAAGCTCAAAATCTCACGGGATATCTACCAATATCTCATTAAGATCATAAGATGACTCCATGTACAAACATTAGTGCTAAAGACTCCAAGGTATAACAAAGTTCTCAATCAAGACAAGAGTCTAAACAAGAAATGTTAACAAAACCTTCAAAAAGTTTAGCACCAAAAGGGATTACACATCAAAAGTTACTCAAACTCATTAAAGCTATCATGCCTAGTAAAAATAGCATTGGAGGTTATCTTAAACCAATCCACACCATCCCTACATGCAAACCTATATGCAAACATAAATGCAGCTAAATGCAAAACACTAATGCATACAAAAAGAAACCTAAGATTATATGCTCTAAACTGTATGCAAGGGAATAACCAAAATAGAAAACATAGAAACTACCCTTCGTCCATGCTTAAATAAAGTATTATTATTCAAAAGAAAGAAAACTAAGAGAAGGGGAACAAAAGAAAACAATTTCACCAGGTTAGGTGCAGAGTGCACCTAAGCTATGCAACCTCGTAAATAGGGTACATGGAGTAATAGCCACTCTAGTATATCTTCAAGACATGACCTACCAAATTAGATGCCGTCAAAGCACGTAGAAGCTTGTCAAACTCCTTAGCATAGGATTCGCAAGCATGGCAGTAAGAGAGCATGAAAATAATCACAGCAAAGAAAGTTAGCGCTCTCTTCAACAAAGCAAAAGCCATAGAAAAATCAAAAGAGAAAGCAAAGAAAGTGTTCACATGATTTTTCTAGGCTTATCCACTAGGTGCATGCAATACGGGTCAAGGGAGGCATCATACTCACAAAAGTATCCTAGGGAAAGAAAATTATCAACATTTCCACCAAGCATCTTAAACATTTTAACTTCACATCCCAAATCAACATTAGAATCACAAATCTTAGGATTATTAATGGGCACATCTAAAGAATACTCGGGGGAAATAGAGGGTTGTGAACATATAGGGGAAACATGATAATGATCAAGGGGATTAGAGAGAACGTTATTACAACCAACACTAGGAATGTCCTTATACACAAGCACATTACGTGGCCCTCTAAGAGAGTCTCAACCAGATCATGCACCTTATCAAAAGTATCGTCTGACTCAAAGCATGCATCAACAACACTAGACCTAGCAACAACCCCAAAAGTATCACCCTCCTCAAGCGCCGTGCACTGAGCTAAAGGAAAGGATTAATCATGTAAGTTCAAGATAACTTCAATTTTGTCCCAGGGTGATACAAAGTCAGGTCGAGCATAGTATGCATAATAAAGACACAAATTTATATCATGATCAGAAGAATTACAGAAATCACACCAAACAGTGGCATAATAAGATCTAGCATAGAATACACAAGGATCAGGAAATGAATATCTAGAAACATGACTAGCCTTCTCAAACTCAAATGAATTCCAAGTAATCCACTCAAGCAAATATCAAGCATTATCAATATGTTAACCATGAAAACCCCAATACTCTAAAAGAATACGGGTTTAACTATTCACACCCTCATGAACAATGTCTAAAATTTTTCATTTACCCACACAATAACCACATTGAGCAAGAAAAATATTTAAGCACTTAAAATACCTCCAAAATAATTCATGCTCGAACTGGGGGAAATGGAAAATTGCTATTGTTCTTTCTCAAAACTTATTTTTTTTATTTTTTTATTTTCAATTTTTTTGGTTTTTTCAAAGAAAAACAAAATGCTTAGTCAAACCTATGCCAAAAATCCAATATTCGACGCTAGTCCCCTACAATGGCAGCAAAAACTTAAGAGGCCCACAAACGCGTGGTGGAGTTGTAGCAAATTAAGGTCCATTCCACAGACACTAGGTTGATCTATTAGGCTATATTCCCTCAAAATATGCTAAGCGAATCCTAAATCAAGGGGTTTTGATACAACAACTTCTAATTTGCTAATTCTAAATCAATTAAGGAAAAAATGCCTAGAATTCATCTAGTTAAGAAAGGTTAATCTCGAAGAATTACAAGCTATCTAGAAATTTGATCTATTCTTTCGAAATCTTCAAATTTGCCTAAACTAAGCAAAAGTTGTTCTTTCAAACTAATTTCCTTTAATTCAAGTTAAATATCTTCGATTACTTTCTAGTCCTTGTAACATGCAAATGTCTCTTTTGAGACGAAGTTATGCTAGGTCTAATCAAGCAGTCCAACAATCAAATGTCACATTTCAGTTTCTCACCCATTTGTTTCAAGTAAGCTAGCAAATTTTGGCCAAAAATTCACTAACAACATGAATAACACTTGATAAATGAAATCAAACCAATCATGAAAATAAGCACAATTCTATAGATTAAAACATGATATAACTACACTTTCATATACTACTAAATCCCTTGACAAAATAAAACTACTTATACATGGTTAAATTAAACATCTAACTACTCTAAAATGACAAATCTAAAGAGAAAAGAGAAGAGAAGAGAAGAGAGAAGAATTTGCTTAGCCAAAATGCGTGCTTGAATCTTCCGATTACAGAACCCGATCCCGCTTCCTCGCGACTCTTCACCTTCAACTTGCTCTCAACTCTCTCTAAAATCCTAATTGACTTGAAGAGAGGAAAAGGGGATGGTGGATGATTCTCTTTCTACTGCGAAAATGCCCTATTTATAGAAAAACACAACCAACCTCAGCCACACGATGAGGGAAATCGAAGAGGCAAGTAGTTATGCCTTCACCACGGACCGTGGCATCCACCACGAGCAGACCGTGGTGTTGGCTGGAATCAAAATTTTTCTATTCTTCTTTCTTTCCACGGGCATGGCAACTTAGGGACATCCATGGGGGGTCAACATATACTCAAGTGAGGGTTAAAACAAGGAAAAAATGGTCGAAAATCCTGCAAACATCATCAAACAACCATTTCTGAGCATAAATCGAGAATAAGAGTATAAATGATAACTTAAAGCACATAATTTTCTCTAGAAATGTGGGAAAATGGCCCTAAAATGATCTATACATTAACCACTTATCAAAGCCAGCAACAGAAGCAGAGCAGGATAGAGGATGGCATGACTGTGCAACTTGGCATGGGCACCCTATGCCACCTGCCACTGGCAGCCTATGCCAAAGTTCTTTATTATTCTTCTTCTTTGTTTCTCCCATAATTTTTGTGCTAGTTGACCTGGCCTGGCTTCATGATTATCTTGGTTATCTAGTAAGGTTTTTCAGGTTAACGTGTCTAACTTTTGGCATGCTTTGCATCGATTATGCACCATTTGTGCAATTCTCGTTATTACCTATAAAACAAACCAAACACTAATGAATAACCTAATTTACCAATTATTTGAGCTAAATCCAGGTACAATGAGGCGTACAATTCCCAAGCCCATCATTAATTCCCTACAAAACCAACAAAACACTCGTTTGTGTACTGTGATTATTGAATAAGTGTACAATTGTTAGGCCGATCAGATAGCATGACCTGAGGCTGCACGGGTCAACTGAAGGGCATAAGTTTTGATAATTGATAACTGATGGGTCCACTTGATTAAGTGGTAAATGATTATGTGGTAAAATAATGCTAGGAAATGGTTCATTAAATAACTGTATACTATGAGATTTTGATATTTACAAAAACTATATGAAATTTTGAAAGGTATAGGTAGTAAACACACCTGAATTTTTTAAAAGCTTCCTCCCCTTTTTTTTGTAAAATGGTTGTTTTGAGCATGATAACATCAAAAGTGGCATAGCTTCTATTCCAAATGCACTTTTAATTATCAGTAATGTATTAATAGCTTTTGTTATTACAATTTTGTAGAAAACTTATAATCTTATTTCTCATATTTTGAATTATCGATGTCTCACCACTAGTTTCCTTAACAAAATTGAAATCTTCAATTTTCTATTTATTGTTGATTCACAAAGTTAGTCATATTATGTCCGCTATTTTGTACTATTGTTGTTATCATTTTTACTATTAATTTATTTTACTATTTATTTATTAATTTATTTATTGTCAATGTTAGTGTTGGTATCGTTATTATTAGCATTAGTGTTATCGTTATTATTATTATTATTCATGGTTATTGGTGACATTTCCATTTCTAGCCTTGATAAATTAATAGCTAGCTAGCAAAAAGGGGTTAGTTTTAGGACCCTGGTTGTCGATGTCATGTGCACATTCTCGAAACCAAATCGAGGTGTTATTTATTTACGAAATCTTTACCAGCTTTTGATTGTTCTTTTACTAGGTTTGAGTTGAAAAGATGTGCCACTCTCAATCCACTTAGGCATGACTCAAGCTTCACTTATCTCTCTTAGGTTGCATAATGCTTATCGTTAACTTTAATCCTACACCGTTAATTTTACTACTTTGCTTAATCCACAAAATTCAAGCTTCACAATTACTTTGAAGTATTATGACCACAAATTTCACATTAAAAACACCATCCAAACTCCCTCAATATACAATGCAACATTCCTATTGTATTAGTAAGTTTCAATATTCCAAAATTAGCTTCTCTTTTCCCTTTTTCTTCATCTTTAACCTCAACTCCTTTATGGCAACCATCCAATACTACACATACAACTTTACTTATTTCCAAAATTTAACAAAATCCTTTAAATTTTCGACTCTATTTACCTTACACGAACTTAATTTTACAAACATCTACAAACCGCAACAAATACCCCCATTCCAATTAAACATTTATCAACTAAAAGCACATATTTGATAATCAAATTAAATTGTTAATCGAATTTGATAGAAACTTAATATTTACCCCCAAAAAACCAAGAACAAGACCAACAAGCGGATGAGGAGGTGGGTGGCGGTGGCCGCTAATCGGCAACTGCTGGCAGAGGTGAACAGCATCACAGGTGGTGCCCTAACCCACAGTGGTTGGTCAAGGTGAAGCTGAGCATATAGAAGGAGGCTGGCGCTAGAGCAGAGAGGAGAAAGAAGGAAATGGTTGGGAAAATTAAAAAATAGAGGGCATGGAGTTTGTGCGTGAAAACCAAGGGAGAGAGGGAGATGAAAAGGCTTGGCTTTGAAAAAAAAATTAAAAGAGAGGGGTAGGGCTGGGTGCTGATGTTGGTAGAAGGGAGAGAGGTTTGCTTAAATTTATTAAAAAAAAACAAATTCCTTTTTATTTTTATCTCATTTCCCAACCCTTTTCCTAAAAAGAGAATTCCTCCTCTATTTTGCAAATGATCTTGGCCATCTTGGGTAATATCGTTAATTTTAACGGGGAAATTATCAATTCCACTTGCACTTAGTAATGTATATCTTTCTATTTATTTATTTACTTGTTTATTTGCATCATTGTTTTATTTACATGGCATAGGTAAATAAATCATAATAGTTATTCCTAATTATTATATTCCACGAAAATATCCTTTTTAATCATTTTTATTGACATGCTAATTTATATTTAATTATAAGTATGAAATGGTTTTATATGAAATATTATTGGACTTTCTTTGAGGCCACTTTGTCGTTTCAACTTGGAATCGCATAAATATTTCGAATGTTGAATTGACATGAGACACTCAATTTTGCTAAAATCGAAAATAACTAAAGTAAACAACATGTATTAGGTTCAGGCTATTACAGCCTTCGCTCCTTAAAATAAGTTTCGTCCTCGAAACTTGGAAGTTGGAAAGATGTACTTCATTTATATCAGAATAGGTAGGGATTTTCGTTTCTCCTTTCTTTCTTGTTCTTTCAGGGGCACGGTGAGTCCATGGAACTTTAACCAGAGATATGCTCTTACTTCATAGCTGCTTGACACTAGAATCTTGTGTTTACACAAAAGTCATTCCTTATAAGCCAAATTTTTAGCAATCTCTATAGACTCTACCATTTTGTTGTGAGATGGGCCTAAAGCACATTTCAAGGCAGTGAAACATGAGAATACTGTACCCATGCTCAAGTTATATCGATTAAAGCTAGCCTATAAGCCCATGGATTTAACTTTTCAATGATTTCATAAGGTCCAATGTATTTAGTGCTCAGTTTACCCTTCATATTGAATGTCCTGATGCCCTTGTAGTGATATTTACCCTTCACTTGGATCTCTAATAGTCTCCTCCTTTACCGGCATGACTCCTTTTTTAGCTTTAGGTAGTCCTAATATACCTATGTACCTTCCTTGCTCTCTCTATTATTGCTTTGATTAACTCTGGCCTATTCTATGTAACTTACTCCATCACCACTAGGCATCATTTAGCATTCTACTATTATTAGAACCATTCTTATCTTGTATTCTTAATTACACCATGTGCCCACAAAGCACCAGATTATCAACAATGTAATGAGACTCGATCTCATCCTGTGACTTGAGTCTGCAGTGCCCTTTGGGCTAACAGTGAAGGGATGTCTTGTGTTCTACGTTACAACTCCAACCTTTTCTTTTTCTCTTTCTTTTTTTTTAATCACCTCCCTTATCAAACTAGGTGAAGATTTACTAAATCTAATTCTAATGTAAAAAATGAATGTGTACAAGAATCGGGATGACAAAGATGGTAACCAAATGATTCGTTACTCTTGAAGAAATATACAGCATAGCTAGAAGTGATTGATAAAGGAAACATCGCCATGGGCTGACTAGATTAAGAGAGCTATGAGTGTTTTAAGAATACAAAAATAGAAGGTCACAACGATAACGGCTTCTACATATAGATTGCAAAAGAATTCACTGCCAAAGATGAATTAGGAATATTTGAGCCATACGGCCAAAAAGGTAGACTATCCACATAGTCCTCACCTTGAAGGTGTGGTTAAATGACGAACTCACAAATATCATACTGATATTATAAGGAAGGAAATAATCATGATGTCTAATGTAGGGCATATAAATGATGGCAAGATGGAGGTTCAAAGGAAGGGGCTGGAACCAACTAAAAAAAAGATGGCATTTCAATTTTACTGAAATTTAGTAATTGAATTGCAACTAGAATTGTAGCAGTTGAGTTTTAACAAGCATCCCTTACAGCCAAAATCCATACAATAAATGCAATAGGTTGACTTATATAAGCAGAGTGTAAAATATCCTAGATGTATTACGTAATAGGGTTTGCAGAAATATGTTTCTCTTCACATGAAGCGAGTTCAAGTAAAGTGACAAGATGGGATGGGGACGAATTAAGATCATTTCTAAGGCAGAGTTTGGAAGCAAGTAGAATGGCAACATTATAATGATCAGAAATTCACCCCCATTTGTGAAAACTGCATTGCATTTTTAATTCAAAACAAGCAGTACGGGCTGATGACCCTGAATGATATAGTGGATGTTATATGTATAAATGTATTTTTAACGAAATAGACAAAGAGTTGATGAAAATCAAAAGTCTCAAAATGTCGACCATAATTTAAGCGTCAATTAAAAACATATTGTGGAGTAATCAACAAGAGTCAAGGGCATGGTTAACCATGCTAGATGGAAGGTACGTGTGTTCTTGAGAATTCACAAAACTCCATAAGTTTGGAATAAAAATTGAAAATTAAATAACAAGGCAAAGAATCTAATTTTGAAGATAGGATGGATCAAACAGATATAGGAAATGTCAGGAGATGAAGATTCAGCACGAAGGGCAAGTTCTCATTGGCAAAGTTTAGATATTGTTGATGATCTATTAAGTAAATGGTCTGGATCAAAGAAACAATATAATAGTAAAAAAAAAAAAGCAGGCCAATTAACAAATCCAAATAGCCAAAGTAGAAAAAAGTCTATTAACAAAAGTAACGAGCATATTGCTGATGTAAAAATTTTTAATCAAAGAACAGATAACTGATTACGAAATGATGGGTAGGGGAAATGGTAGGAGAAGTCAAGAATAATGAAAATAACTATAAGCATACACAATTGAAGAGTGTGGCAGCAAGAATTAAATGGTTACAAACATTAGTTACTGAGGGGAAAGAGCATTTGTTATTAACTTAGAAGCCAAATAAGCAATAAATAAATTGTCTAGATGATGCTTAAATGGTTGCAAACAGATTGAACATTGCTATTGCCAAGAATAGTAGTTAACCTAAGATTGGGTAAAGCATTATCTATTTGCAGCAAAATCACTGTAGCTTGCAATAATCAAACAGCCACAAGTTGGTAGGAACTAATGTGACGATGACACAATTTTTTTGGTAAACTTTTTTCTTTCTTTTCAACTTATGTTGAGAATCAAAAGTAGGAGTAGGTGCAATTGCATGTAGCAAAACTTTTATAAGGTTGTCTTCTAACAGCTATAAAAGAGTTTGAAGGTAGGTTTGTGTGACCATAAAAGGAAAAAAGTCATGGTGGTTACTACTTTATTCACACGAGTCTAAAGAACAAACTAAAAGATGAATTTTTTTCTGTTAGTTTTGTATTTTTTTTTCCCGGGATTGAATGGGTTACAAGAGTACTAGAATGGAAAGCAGTGATGTGGAAAACAAGCTAGTCTTACATTCAAAGTGTGGTCAAAGACACTGGAGTAGCACTCACAAGAACACATGGTGAGCAACTCTTGCAGGTTAAGGAAAGGGGTGAAAGTATTACAAAAGGAAGAAAACTTTGTTCATTGACTTGCTTAATTGACCATCCTCCAAGATGTAAGGGAAATACTATTAGGTAGATGTAACAAATTCAAGAATGATGGCAAAAGACGGAAAGAGGATAGCAGAAATCAAAATCTATCACAAATAATATGGCACCAATTTGGTAAGGGGAAAAAATTATCAAAAGTAACATAAACAAAAACATCAAGTCAAAGCAAGAGAACGATAGTCCATCTCAATGGTCAAGAGTCCATATAAAGATTAATGCGATAAAAAGATTCAATTGCTTAAAAGGGGATTCAATAAGATATTGTTGAGGTATTTATGCAATTTTGGCAAACCATGAGTAAATCTCAAATAGTTGGTTAGATTAGAATAGAAAAGGGCATAGCACAAGCACAATTGATATCTAATTGTAATTGGAAAAAATCCAAAGGTTTTGTTGAACGGCTACATAATATGTAATAGCACATGCCTTATATGGAAGTTAGTCATCCAGGGCTGTTATATGCTCTTTTCAATCGATACAGGGGTATATAAATATATATATAGCTACAATTACATGGGTTTGATATGCTTAAGAGAAGCTTACCTAGGTTTTCAATCCTTCTGTAAGATCTTCCCATACCCTCTCTTTCTATACCTCCTTTATTGCCATTTCGGGGGTTGAGTCGAGGCCACCCCCTCTAGAACCAGACATTTTAGTCTTACAAATTGTTAGATATAGCCTACGCAGTCTATGAAATACTTGACCCATGATAGTAATTCCCTAGTAAAGGGTTTGCAAAAAGACAAGGTTGGATATCCAAAGTTTATACAATGAGAAGGTTGTAGTTTTATTGTACTTCTCCATTTCTTATTCCCTAACCCAACTCATAACCATCAATTATGTCTACTCATGGATTTGAGTATAATTTTTAACCCCCAAATGCCTTAGAATTGGTATGTATAGAATATATGTCAATATGTAGCACTTCTTTGAATCATCTCCCTTAGATTTCACATGCATAACTTGATGCTTCAAGTGAAGTGAGTATGCTTGAGGCTACCAACTATCGCTATTGCTGCTAGGATGATTCCATCATCTTTATATCCTATTCTCTTCCCAATTTTAGTCTTCGTGTTCTCCATTCCATGTAGCATTGCTATGCTTAGAAGACCACAACAGCATGCAATCTTTTAACCTTGGTGAATTAGTAACGGAAACCCAAGCTTTCATTTATTGTCCCATGTTTCTTCCCTCTTTTGTGTTCCCTAATCTTTGCTAATCCCAACGACGTTTTCTTTTTTCTTTTTTCCTCATCATTTCATACCCTATGAGATTAAATCTTCCTGAACCCAATATATATATGTGATTTTTTTTTCTCTAAGCAATATATCTTATCTCAAAATAAACATCTTACCTAATCCACACAAAGAAAACCAGTAAGAAGTGATGTAGGTTTTTCTTTTCTCAATATATTGCAATGAGCATCTTAACATCAAGTCCACTCTTTGGTTATTCTATTCGAATTTAAGGTCTATGTTGACCTCATAATAAGTACATAACATCCTCAAGTGATATCACAATCTCAAGTACACGATTTCTCTTCTCTCTTTCTCTCTCCTTTTTCCTAGGCACTTTAAGAAACCCCAAGAACTCGTTACCCTAATTGATACCTCATGTAGCACATGTCTCATCTTATAATCTTTATCGAAATTCTAAAGTGCTAATGTCTACCTAGAACAAACTTCCAATGCATACATAATGGCATAACATGCTTAAGATGCAGTGCTTGGGGTACGTATCTAGCTTATGATGATCTACTCATGTTTACATAACCTTCAACCAAAGAGATGTTAGCTCTTTGTTCGAGTGACTACCTAATCTGGTTGCATACAACCCACATAATAGCAAATAGCATACCATCAACTATTGAACTACCATCATATAATTCACTACAGTCAATTATTGCTGCATAGCACCCAAGTTAGTGCAGCAGACCCTCATACATTTACCCTATTGGAAGGTTAATTTTATATTAATTAAGCGCACGGTTACAATAATACGCATTTCTCTGTCTAGAGGGTTAGATGTAATTTGGTATTAAATTAGTCCCACAAAAATTTGCGAACATCCTCAAATTGTATGCTAAACATTGTCGTACCCAAGCATTAAGTATGTTGATATGTTTTAAGAGGACCTCTAGATTAAAGCCAACCTTATAAAACAAGCTAGCACCCTAAAACTTTTCAGACATATTGCTATGAGTTTGGTAAGATTCTTTGGGATACATAACTGACAGGAGGTTAACCAGATGCTTTTGAGCTCTACTTGGTTGGCCTTAGTACCGATGGCTGAAGTAAAGTGAAGATTTGCGAAAGCATACTCATTACGTACTCATACGTATGAACTCATAGTTAACACCTCCTTTAACTAACCCAACTCAACTCACAAACTCCCTTACAGCTCACGGTGGCCCTAAAACCAAACCTTGCTCTAACATCACGACTGTAACGCCCCCAACTCCTAAGCATATAATTAGTCTTAATTAGTTAGTCGTTAATAACCGATAAAGTGGAGTCGGATTACGGTGTTACTATCATCCTAAAAAGGATGAGGCCTAACTAATTAGTATGCTCTATACCAACATGATAACTTGTTGAAGTACACAACCTGCACATGCTTAAACCCTAACGACAAATCCATAATCCACCTATATGCTCGCGGGCACCTCATAACTCATAACAATGTTAGTGTAAGCTTTGTTAAACTCCATTAATTAACTCCTTGCTTCGCTTTGGGATGCTTAATGCTTAACTTTCCAATTGTCCAACCTAAAACAAGAAGTTCATTTTTCAGTGAGTGACCGCTTTTCAATTCATTTTAGTTCGAAATCACGAAGCGAGAGAATGATATTAAAACTGTTACCAATTATTATCTGAAAGTAGAGCCTACACTGATGAGCTTATATGTATATTGCGATCATTGAATAGGTGTACAACAATCCGACCGATCGAATAGCCTGACCTGAGGCTGCATGGGTGAATTGGTTGGAGCAAGCCCTGATAATTGATAACTGATGGGTCCACTTGATTATGTTGCAAAGGAATTTTTTACAAATGGTTCATTAAATAATTGTATATTATGAGATTTTGATATTTACAAAAAAATTATGTGAAATTTTGAAAGGTGTAGGCAGTAAATGCACCTGAATCTTTTAAAAGATTCCTCACCATTTTTTGGTAAAAAGATCGTTTTGGGCACGATAATGATGAAAGTGGTCTAACTTTTATTCCAAATGGACTTTTAATATCAATAATGTATTAACAACATTTGTTGTTATGATTTTGTGGGAAATCCATAACCTTATTTGCCATATTTTGAATTATCGATGTCTCACCATTAGTTTCCTTAGCTATACTCTTTAAATTTTTCATGTATCATTGATTCATGAAGTTAGTCATATTATGGGCATGTTCTATTTCACGTTTTTTAGGATTTAGCTAAGAG
>NCQS01081591.1:0-12666 GCA_002740445.1 Pachycereus pringlei
AATTCTATATTATTAATCTTTCTCTGCCATTCTCTTCCTTTTTGTTCAGAATCAAGTTTAGCTCGGATGAATTCGGTTTCAATTTCCTTACATAGATTTTTGAACATAGTAGTTGACGCTTTTATCATTCTTAATGTACTTTTACCAACTTCATTTAATAAATTATACTAGTTAGCTATAATGTCAGAAAAGCTGTGCTTGATGTAGATTAGGAAATTTGCAACAGTTAATGTAGTATTTAGGTTTAAGATACTATTCAGGTTTAAGATACTATTCATACCTCTTTTTGAGTGCTCAAACATTTTTTCTCTATTACGAGCTCCATCAATGCTTAAGATATACATAGTTTGGCTAAGTTGGGTAAGGCCAATTTCTTCAAAGGTAGTAGTTTTCCTTGGGATAAACCCAATGGAAAAATTGGTTGTGCGTCCTGTTAGAACGTACCTAGGTCTTATAAAATAAGTATTTCTTCTAGAAGGCTCACTAAATTCTTCAAGCTTAGGAATAACATTGTTAACTAAATTGGTCTCTATTTCTCCTAAGTCGAGTTATTCTCCAATCTCATTAATCTCATCTTCAACAGTCATTTTACTATATTTTTTATCTAGTTTTCTTCTGACTTCTTCTAATACTAACACATTAAGATCTTCTAATTTAATCAGATTCATCTGCTGATATATTTTTTCTTCTAATTGGACATTATTTGTTTATTCATTATCACCAGATATCACGTCATATTTATCATGAATTGCACTCATGATCTTGTTTAATTCTTTTGGATTTGTTCTTTTTTGAACATATTTTGTAGTTCTTCAAGAGTACACTGCTTATTCTCCATCCTCTTCTTCTTTTTCTACCTTTTCAAATGATTTTTTAGCGGATTTTTCTCCTACTTCTTTTTGGGTTTTTATATCATGCAAAGGAAATGAATTTTTTATTTTCTGGATTTTGGAAAGGATATTTATGCTGAAATGGAGTATTAATACTTGAAGTAGATTTTCCTCTATGCCTAACTTCATTAACTAGACAAAGGTGAATTACTAATAATTGCTTCTTAAGCTCCGTGACTTTAGTCTTACTTTTAGCTAATTTAGATTTTAATTCTAAAACCATATTAGCAATATAGTTTAATTGAAATGCTACTAAAGAAATTCCTTCTGGTGAGTGAACAATGTGTGAATAATTCGAACCAGGGAAGCAAGTGATGATTTAAGCATTAATCACATCTAATAAGCTTAATTAGTCATTAATTAACTTAATTATCTTAATTATTTTTGGTCACGTGACTCTTGATACCAAATAAAAGAGGACCTCGAATACTACTTAATGAAGGAAAATACACATGCACAAATTTTAAATTTTCAAAAGTAAGTTTTTAACGATTGGGGTTAAAATGCAAATTTTAAAAGTTTAGAGGCTTAAGAAAAACAGAGGATACCTAAAAATTCAGTCAGCAAACATCGAGGTACTAAAATATTCACTCCAAAAACTTAGGCCCTAAAAAATTAATGTTGTGTTGGGTACCTGAGGATTAACTCCCTACAAAATGTCTAATGCCCCCTCTATGTAAGATGTGTGTTCGATTTGTGCTAGTCCTATGCATGGTTCTATTGTTTGTCCTTATATGGGTAAGACTGATTGTGTAACTGAACAAGCGGATGCTGCCTAAGGATTTCCTCCATTCAATAATGCTTATTCTCGTACTTATAATCATGGTTAGATACACCATCCTAATTTTTTATAGAGGTCTCAAAATGTTGAGAATCTTTAAGCCCAGTCTACTAGACCTACCCCTCCTAGTTTCTAAAATTAGAGATATGCTCCTTCCTCTCATGAAGCTCCATTTGGAAGCTCTGATACAGGTAAAGTAATTTCTGCTTTTGGTACCTTGACTTCTATTGTGCAAAATGTTGACTCTAAGGTCTAAGAAATTGAGTCTAAAATACATATTGTTAACTCTTGCTCATAATCTATGGCTAACTTAAAAACCCAACTTGGGCAACTAGCCATAGCTATAGATAAAAGAGAAGAAGGAAAACTTTCAAGTCATTCCATATAGAACCCTAAAGACTAATAATTTGAATAATTGAAAGCTGTAATGGTTCTTAGGAGTGGTAAATAAGTAGATAATAAAAAGAGTGACAAGGAATATGATAAAGATGAAAGACTTAACGCCATTAAGAGTGACCTCAAGATTAAGGAAGAAAATGACTGATCCCCTTCCGCTGTTATGTCTAACCCCACTGTTACATTTAAATCAAGGGATCCTTGCCCTTAAGCTTTGGATGTGCCATTCCCTTGTAAGAAAGATTAGCAAAGAGATGACATTCTAGAGACCTTTAGGAAAGTTAAGGACAATCTTACTCTTTTGGAAGCGATTAGATAGATCCCATCTTCTACTAAGTCTCTTAAAGACAGATGCACTTTTAAAATGAAATCTAAAGATGACAAGCCTAAAAAGGTTATAAGTGAACAAGTGAGCTTTATTTTGAAATTTGACACTCCACCTAAGTTCAAAGATCTTGGTGTTCCACTATTTCATGCTATATTGGCAATCACAAAATCGAAAGGGCACTTTTGGATTTGGGTTCTAGCGTTGGTTTGATATCCTATTATGTTTACTTAGTGTTGGGATTGGGTGAATTAAAACCTTCTAATTGTACCCTTCAGCTTGCTGATAGGTCATTGAGGACTCCTAGGGGGCAGATAGATGATGTCTTAGTTCAAATTGATAAAGGATCCTTTCCTATTGACTTTGTTGTGTTATTGGACATTTACCCTAGTCATGCTTCTAAGCAAATTTTGGGATGTTCCTTCCTAGCCATAGCTAATGCCACTATTAACTGTGACTTGAGAGTGATGGATGTCTCAATCATGAACATGAGGGTTAGACCTAACATTTTCAAAGCTTCTTCTCAACATGTGTTTAAAGATGAATCCGAATGTTTCTTTGCTGATGTGATTGATGAAATGATTGAAGAAGTTTTACCTACTATTCGGAACAATGGTCCCTTGGGAACCTGTCTTTCTCATGAAGACTTGAGCTTATTTGACTTAGAAAGTACAATAGATGAGATGGATTCTACTCTTGACTCCACTCCTCATCTTAAGCCTTCCTCTTAGGTGTCCACTAATGAACCTCTTCTCCCTTTGGTAAGTTTTATTATGCCACCTTCTGTCCCCCCCTAAAACTTGAGTTGAAACCTCTCTCTCGTTTACTTAAGTATGTGTTTCTAGGCCCTAAAGAGACCTAACTTTTATTATATCTTTCTTTTGTCTTATCATTAACATAAAGAGTTGATTCATGTCTTGTTTGATTATAAGGGTGCTATTGGGCAGTTGGTTGCTAATTTCAAAGGGATTAGTCTCATTGTTTGCATGCATAGAATTCACTTAGAGGGCAATGCTGAACATGTTAGGCAAATGTAATGTAGACTAAATCCCCACATGAAAGAAGTTGTTCAAAAGAGGTAGTAAAGCTTTTAGATCTATGCATTATCTTATTTCTGATAGTCATTGGGTTGGTCAATTTCAAGCAGTCCTTAAGAAATCTTTCATAACTATGGTCAAAAATAATGAAGGTGAACTAATTCCTACTACACAAATCACAGGTTGGAGGGTGTGCATCAATTATAAAAACCTGAATTCTATAGAATTATTCCCTTCTCCCCTTTATTGATCAAATTTTGGAAAAATTAGCTAGATAAAGTTTCTATTGTTTTCTAGATTGGTATTCTGGTTAAACCAGATACTTGTTTATCCTGAGGACTAGAAGAAAATGACCTTTACATGCCTTTTCGGTATATTTACCTATGGGATGATGCCTTTTGGGTTTTGTATTGCGTCTTCCATATTCCAGAGATGCGTGATGGCTATATTTTTTGACTATATTAAAGATTTCATGTAAGAGTTTATGGATGACTTTTCTATCTTTGGTTGTTGATGTATTACTAGTTTGTCCATTGTTTTGATAAGATGTGAAGAAGTGAATCTTGTTTTGAGTTGGGAAAAGAGTCATTTCATGGTCCACAAAGGGATTGTGTTGGGTCATGAAGTGTCTAAAAAGGAAATTAAGGTTAATAATGCTAAGGTTAATCTAATTTCTAATTTGCCTATTCTTTTTCTCGTAAAGCTAGTTAGATCGCTCCTTGGTCATGCCAGTTTCTATAGAAGATTTATTAAGAATTTTAGCAAAGTGGCTTGCCACTTACTAATCTCCTTACTAAAGATGCTCCTTTTGTGATTTATGTGTCTTATGTGAAAACTTTTGAAAAGCTTCAATCTTTATTAGTGTTGGCCCCTATTGTGCAGGCCCTTGATTTTTCTTTTCCATTTGAAATTCTATGTGATGCATCTGATTTTGCTATTGGGGTTGTTTTGGGTCAAAGGTTGAATGGAATGCCTCATGTCATATATTATGCTAGTAGAACTCTAACTGATGCTCAAAAGAATTATTCTACTACTGAGAAAGAGTCGCTAACGACAGTATTTACACTTAGTAAATTCTGTCTATACCTTTTGTGTTCAAAAGTGATTATGTTTATAGACCATGCTACATTAAAACATTTATTGGACAAGAATGACTCCATACCTAGACTCATTAGATGGATTTTGTTACTCCAAGTGCTTGACATTGAAATAAAGGATAGAAGAGGTTATGAAAATTAAGTTGCAGACCACTTGTCTAGAATCTTTACTGAGTGTACCGATGATTTAGTTAGATTTTCTGACCATTTTCCTAATAAGAAACTATTTGTTGTGTCACATGCCTCTCTTCCTTGGTTTGCACACATTGTGAATTATCTTGCCATTTGGAAGATTCCTCCTTATTGGTCCAAACAAGATAGGAATAGGTTCTTCTTACAAGTAAGGCATTACTATTGGGAAGACCCTTATCTTTTCAAATATTGTCTAGACCAAGTAGTGTGTACATGTGCCCCTGGGAGTGAAATTCATGTTATTCTGACATTTTGTCACTCTTATGCTTATAGTGGCCATTCTGAAAGCCCTAGGATAGCTGCTAAAGTTCGATAAAGTGCGTTCTTCTAGCCCACAGTATTTAGAGATGCTCACTATTTTCATCTTCCTTGTGAGTGTTATCAGTGTATGGACGCCCTGTCTCGTCATGATATGATGTCCCTTTACCTATGTTGATTGTTGAGATATTTGATGTATGGGGCATTGATTTCATGGGTCCCTTTCTCCCATCTTTTGGCTTTGTTTACATATTGGTTTCCATTGATTAGGTGTTAAAATGGGTGAAAGCTCTAGCTACTAGGATCAATAACCACAAGATTGTGGTCAAGCTTGTGAAAGAGTACATATTTTGTCGATATGGGACCCCTAGAGCTCTTATTAGTGTAGAGGTAGTAGTTTTTCTCATCGGTCTTTCAAGACATTTCTTAGAAACTATTCTATAACTCACAAAGTGGCTACCACCTATTACCCTCCGATTAGTGGTCAAGTTGAGGTGTCTAATCGTGAGATCAAGTTCACACTTGAGAAAACAGTTCGACCCGAAAGAGAAGACTGGTTTTTAAGATGGCGTGATGCTCTATGAGTCTATTGTACTATTTATAAGACTCCCACAGGGATGTCTCCTTGCCCGTTTCTTTTCGGTAAGGCTTGTCACTTGCCAGTTAACTTAGAACACCATACATTTTAGGCTATTAAAACTTCTAATTTGGCTATGAGAGTGGGTTCTAACCATGGGCTTTAATTGAATGAATTGGGTGAATTACGTAAGGAAGCCTATGAAAATGCTAAGACTTATAAAGCCAAATCTAGAGCTTTTCATGATAAAATGATTTCTCATAAATCGTTTGATCCTAATCAGAAGGTTTGACTTTTTAATTCTAAGCTTGAGCTATTTCCTGACAAGTTGAGATCCAGATGGGATGGTCCTTTTGTTGTCTAACAAGTGTTTCCCTCTAGGGCGGTCTAAATATTAGATCCCCAAGGTGGTCGAGTTCTTACTATTAATATTCAATGGTTGAAACATGTTGTGACTAACAACATCGAGCCTGGTTTGATGGAGTCCACCAATCAAGTAGACCCAGTTTCCTATGATTAGTGGATGGGACTTTGTCTGTTGAAGACATAAAACTTACTGCTTGTTCATTGAGTTTTAAAAAGTGCAACGCACACTGAGGCGCATAGGGTCCTAAAGCATGAGACGCAAGGCACGAGGCGAAGGCGTACGCACCATGGATACGGGGTGCACTTCTATGTAAAATTTTTTTAAAGTATTTCATATTTTATAAAGCATATTTCGCAGAAACAAGTTAAGTTAATGCATTAAAAATGTGATTAGACATCAATATGACTACTAACACCACAAATTACCTTAAGATATATTAGCTTATCACCATAGTTCCCTAATGCACATACTTACGGTACACGTTTAGCTCACCTTTCAGGCCTCAGGGAAGGAAAAGAAGAAAAAAGGTAAAGGCAAGGCTCAGAAGAAGAAGAAAAGGGGGGAAGATTTAATCTCACATCCTTGAGGCTCACCTCATCCCCTTCAAGGTGCTAAACTGGTAGCCTCACGCAAGGTGCTCCTAGGTGTGCCTCAGGTGGGTTTTTTTAAACTAAGCTTCTTGGGAGGCAATCTAATCTTTTTAGTTGAGTTTGAGTCTTTTGTTTTTGTTTTCTTTTTGGTGTGCTTGTGTTTTAGAGTGTGGTGTTTCAGTTGGTTTTTGGCTTTATGGGTGGTGATGGTTTTAAAGGTCTTAATGGAGTTGCATTGTGAGGCTTATGTGCAAATGGTTTGCTCGGGCTATCAGGTTATATTGCTTTTTCTCCATTTCTCTCTTTTACATTGAGGGCAATGTAAGGTTTGGGGGTGGGGGGAAGGCAAACTAAAAATTTTGAGGAAAATTGAAAAAAACAATGAAAATTTGGCCATGTGAATTTGACTTTGGGAAAAGCTTGAGTGTTCTGATTGTGCATGTCATACTCTTATTATGTGAATTTGATTCATGTGATCCATGCCCATTGGAGATCATTTTTAGTTCTAACTAGTTGAAAGTAAAACTTTTTCCTCTGCTAATATTACTATGTAACCGATTTTGAGTTTGCGACGTAATCCCATTTTCAATATCATTATGAGTATTTAAAAAGTAAGTGAGGGCCCGCTTGACATTCAATGAGTAAATGAATAAATTGAATTAATTACGTTCTGATTCTGGTATCAATATTCAAGTTCTATCTCTATTCATATCTTTAATTGCCCAAAAATGTACTAAGTGCTTCTTTGAGTGTTATCTTTATTCATATCTTTATTTGCTTAAGAAGACACATGGAATTAATAAGCTTTTGGAAAAGTTCAAAAAAGAAAGAAAAAGACTAATAAATTGATTTGGCATTGGGGACTTAATTTTAAAGATGCTCTTATGATTTTCATTATGTGGGGTGAAATTTTGTACTTATGGTTAGTCTTACAGTTTCATTTTGTGCTTAACTTGCTTAAATCTTAGCCTATTGACTAAGTTAAAATTAGAAATCTTTGATAATGAATTATGGGTTGATAGTGAATTGATATGTCTGATTTGAGGTGGACATTCATCGTTGGATCATTTGATTTTCTTCCTTAATCTTGTTTACTTGATGAGTTGAATGAATATATGCATTATTGTTTTTCTTTGCTTGAGGACAAGTAAAGTTTTGGTGTAGGGGAGTTAATAACTCATATTTTATGTGTAATTTTGCTCTCACTTTACCTATTCTTAAAGTCTTTGAGATGTATTTTCAAGAGAAAATAATGTATAATTTTTATGATTTTCAGCTGAAAAAAATATGAATTTGAGTATTGAAATTGACAAAGTTATTCCGTTTTCTTCAAGCACAGAAATCGTAGCCCAGTAACAACTAGGGGGAAAAAAAAAAGAGTCCAGCCCATCTGGGGCTATGTGCCATGGCCCAGGGGCGCCTCATCTTCTCCTCTCTTTCTCTTCTCCACCCGTGGGCCTGTTCTGTGTGTTGTGCTCTAGCTTGAGCAGCTCGCCATTAATCAACAGCATCTAGCCTCACTACTTCACCTCCAAGCAGCCGCTTGGGCTTGTTACATGCAACTTGCGGCACATTTGTGCCTCCAGCTGCTCTCTAACACCCCCTAACGCAGCCCATCTTTAAGTTCGATTGAGTAACCAGCCTGCCCTAGCATCTCAACACTCTCTCACTAGCTCTGTGTGGGCTTGTTCACGGCCTACTATATCACAACCCAACAGCCTATTAGCTCCTTCTCATGCTCCTAGCACATGCTTTCTCACTGTGGGCCTGCCTTGTTGTAGCTATTTGCAGCCTAATTCAGCTTCTAGCTCCTGGCAGCCAAGTTCCTTGTTATTATGAGTATAATCATGATGACCTAGTCAAAGCTTATTAATCTTGATTAATTTTTAGCTAAAGACTGCTTCTTTTGACACAATATAAGAGCTAAGGGACTAATTGAATTAATTTTGCATTAAGTTTTTAGCACCAAGAGAGATTGAATATCCACTATAAAAAGGGATCATGGGTTAGAGCAATTCACTCATCTAAGCACCCAGGCATTTGTTCATTTTTCTTATCTTCCATCTTCTATATTTTTTAGAGACTAGAAAGCCTTTTGTAAGATAACCATTTTGGTTAAGGAGTTGAGAAGAAAATAAGCTTCATTAGCTATTTTGTCTCTTTTCTTCTCACATCATTTATGAGTCAAATTTGAGAGTTTGCACTTAATCTATGGTTTTATGTAATTAAGTATCAAAATTTGGACATAGAATGTGAAATACACCCATATTGAGAGTATGGCTAGACTATGATTGTCTTTTTACTAACTATGGCTGACTGAGTTGTTCTTCTAGGATTAGGATGGATCCTTGATTAATAATATTGATTACATTGCATAATTTTAAGTTTGTGTTTTAAATTAATCTATTTATACATCTTAATACTATTGTTTATTCATGATAATTGCAATTGTTTAATTTGCTACCTTAAGTGAATATTAGACCCTGTAGGCTAATATGATGTTATACAATTGGGCTTAAAATTATAATTGTCAAAAATTGAATAATTTATGTTAGAAATTAGATGAGTTACATCTGAAAAGAATTATTCATGCTGACTACTAGATAAATAATACCACTCAATAATTATAACTCATTTTTTAAATCTATGGCTTTATGCTTGCAGCTTAGGTTGAACAAGAGACTAATTGAACACCAATTTGACTTAGTAATTTAATATTTGTGCCATTGGTGAAACTCAAAGACCTAGATCTTTCTCTTATTTGATTTCTCTATATTTTCTTGACTCATTTGTTTTCTTTTGTTTCTTAAATTCATATTGATACTTTAACTCCTCACATGAATTATTCTTTATAATTAGAAAAGTTAAATTTAGAATCTTTTTTTTTTTCCTTCATTAGATCGACACCTTATACTCACTTGTCTATAATTGATCTGTGCACTTGTAAGTAAAAAGGGTTTTAAAACTAAACATAAAGCCTATGTCAGTTAGGTTGCATGCTAACGCAAGATGATAAGGTAATTGCCTATTCCTCTAGGCAACTCAAACATTATGAAAAGAACCACCCAGTCCACGATTTAGAGTTAGCTGCAGTGGTTTTGCCATAGTAAATATAGAGGCACTACTTATACTGAGTGCCATATAAGACCTACACTGAGCATCAAGGCCTAAGAGATCAACCTAAGGTAACAACAATGGTTAGAGTTGCTAAAGGATTATGATCTACAAATTCAATGTCATCTAGCAAAGACAAATGTTGTAACAGATGTATTAAGTAGGAAGGCCCAACGTAAGTACCCAACCTGGCATCCTAAAGGACCTTGATAATATGGGTATTGAGCTTATGTCACATTAGCCAACAAATGGGTTATTACCAACATTAGATGTATAACCTTCCACAGTTGAAGAGATTAAATCAAGCCAGAAGGATGATATTAAGTTAGAAAGACTGAGACAGAATGTCACACAGAGGAAATTCCCTGGCTTCATAATATGTGAGGATGGAACCTTGAGGTTTCAAAACTGATTATGTGTGCCCAATAAAGAGGAATTGATAAGGAGAATTTTAGAGTAAGCCCATAATACTCATTTTTCAGTGTATCCGGGAGGAACAAAATGTAAAGGGATCTGAAGCAATACTTCTAGTAGGATAACATGAAAAGGGAGATCGTAAAGTATGTGAATAAATGCCTGATTTGTCAAAGCATGAAAGCTTAACATCAACATCTAGTAGGTGAATTGAGGCCTTTGGAAATTCCCACCTGAAAGTGGGATTCAATTTCAATGAATTTTGTTATGGAATTTTCCCTTGCTACTTTGAAAAAGAATGCCATTTGGGTCATTATTGATAGACTCAGCAAATCTTCCATTTCATACCAATTCATCAAGCCTGATTATGGTTAGCCTTGCGAAAACATTTTCAGACTAAACTAAATTTCAGCAATTCATATCACCCCAAAATCAATGGATAGACTGAAAGGGTGAATCAGATTTTGGAGGATGTGTTAAGAACACCTGTGCTTGATTTTCAAGGAAAATGTGAGATTATCCACCCTCAGTGGAATTCTCTTACAATAACAGTTACCAATCTACTATTAAGATGGCTCCTTTTGAGATGCTATATTAGAGGAAATGCCGAACACCTTTATGCTAATGTGAGCTAGATGAAACATTGATCATAGGACCTAAGTTGATTCACGAGACCATTAAGAAGATTTCCAAAATTCAGGAACACATTAAAGCTGCTCGGAGTTGACAAAAGAGTTATGCTAACAATAGAAGGAGACCATTAGAATTTCAGGTGCTAGGTGAGGTGTTCTTGAAGGTATCCTAGTCATGGTGTGAGTAGGTTCAACGTTCGGGGTAAATTGAGCCCCAAGTATATCGGGCCTAATTAGATTATTGAAAAGTTAAATCTTGTGGCTTATAGATTAAATTTGCTAGTAGTGCTTGAGCATGTGCATAATGTTTTCCACATTTCACAGCTTAGAAAGTGTGTTCTAGATCCAAATCGTGCCATTATGGCAAAGCCTATTGAGGTGGCTAAGAATCTGGTCTACGAAGAGTGTCCTATGAAAATACTAGATCACAGAGTTAAACAACTTCACAATAAAAACATTCCTCCAGTAAAGGTCCTATGGGTTAACCATACCTCATTTAAATCCATATGGGAGGCCGAAGAAGACGTAAGAAACAAGTAGCCTTACTTGTTCGAGGTAAATCCAAGGGTTGTTTCAAATTTACAAGTTTCGAAGACGAAACTTATTTTAAGGGGAGAAGGTTGTAATAACCCAAATGTAAACCATAGTAATTACCGTGTATTGCCATAAATTTAAATTTGATTAAGTTAGGCATTGCATTTTAATTTAGCATTTTATACATTTATGCAATTGTAGGTTGAATCGACAAAGTGACCTTGAGATAAAATTTCATTACACTCCATATTAATTCCTATAAAATTATAAATAGAGTCAAGTTATAGTTAGATAAAATTAACCGAATTGTAAAAGTGGGTAATTATGAATTATATAAATCAATTGAGACAAGGCAAGGTTAAAATTTATCTAAATACATTTTCTCATTAATGGGCCAAAAAGGTTAACCCAAATCTTAGCCCAAATAATTCCTAAGTTAAGGAAGTAAAAAAAAGGGGAAGTGTTATGGAGAAAAAAGAGAGGAAATATTAGAAAAATCTAGAGAAATTACTAAAATCTACAAAAATATGTATATAACAATCAAAGCAAAATGAAAAATAAAGCAAATAAAACCCAAAAGCACCCCCTTTCCTTGTGAAACTCGAAATCCTCTATTTTCCCCTGTTCGGAAACCCCCTCCCTTGTCATGCTTCCTCTGCAATAGCCTGCCATCAACACCGCCAGCTTCACTGGCATCCATCCGTTGCTAGCGCCCTCGCTACAGTCGCCACCTTATTAATCCTCTAATTGTATTGGTCGATTTGGGTTGAGAAGGTGAAACCCTAAGCCCTCAAATTATCATTTTCTACCACTGTTTTGGTTGATTTTTCGAGTAAATGATTTGTTTAGAGTAAATGAATGTTCATTGGTAATTTTCTTGGGTTTTGATGATGAATTTGGAATTTGAGATGTTTGGGACTTTATGAGCGGACATGATGAGTTAGGGTTTGGTATTGAATAGAAGTTCATGTTGGGTTTCATTGATTTTATGACGTATTGATGCATTCTATTAGTAATTGAATGAAATTAATAGGGCATACGTATGTATGGTGTTGTGTATGTACAACTATGAACATGGAGGGTAAGCTTGAGGTAGGTAGTGAGAATAAAGGAGGGGAATGGGGGTTTTGAAATTGACTAGATTTATATGACTTTGTGAGTTAGTTTAAAACTAATGAAATGACAATTAATAGAAATTTATACTAATGATAATGATTGTGAGTGCAGTGTAGTATGAGGGGAAAGAAGAGATGGAGGGAAATATAGTTTTTGAAATAATTAAGATGAATACTCTTAATGTCATTTTAGAATTAATTTAGGAATTTTGATTAATTAAGCATGCAAACTTTTATATTAGTTGGCATTTAATTAAGTTAATGATAAAGCTTGAATTTTGTAATGTGATTAAGTGAGAAGCTTTATGGTTATGGATGAGCCAATGATTATTGTTTGGTTTAATGGC
>NCQS01081609.1:0-21811 GCA_002740445.1 Pachycereus pringlei
AAAAACAAAAGGTATGGCATTCCCTTCCTAATCTTTACCCCAACGATCATTCTCAGGAGTCCCTTTTAAGATCTACATCCTAGGCAATGCAGGAAAATCAAAGGAACTACAATCTAACAACTTAGGGTCCACTGAGTGCTGTAGAGGATGAAACATGAATACGGGATGTTGGGAACCGATCGCCTAATAGTGTCTCAAGATCTCGAATGGCAAGAAAACTGTAGATAGCTAGGTCCCTACTAGAAGCGCGTGCTATAACCCGGGTAGACACCATAGCTTGACAACGCGGAGGGTTAAGAAGAAGAGCCTTCCCCACTCAACATCTCATAAGGGAAAGTACCTATACGTAAAGGAAGAGGTGGTGCTTGACTTTATTGCCCTGCCTATTAGCGGTAGGTACTAACTACCCACAAGGAAGATGGCATCTTAGAGAAGTCTTGAGAGCTTCAGAAGTAGGAGCAGTCACAGTGGCTTGCCCCAAAGAGTATGGCGACCCCCATGTAAAGGAAGCCTCTCAACAATAGTGTCGAGAAGCTCCCACAATAAATTATTAAATTAATGAAAAAAATCCTTGAAAAATGCAAAGAAAAAGCTAAAGTAAGTTAATTCTACCTCAACCATGTCATCCCACAACAACACCTACACCACCGTCTGATACCATGAATAGTGGCTTTGATTCTAGGCCCTCTCAAATGATCTTATGCTCTATTCCCAATTGAAACTGCAAAAGAAATAGGAAATGATAAACAAAAAACTGAGCGGGGAGAAAGATTTAATTATAAGGGAAAATGGCCTAACCTCTACTAATCTAGGAGAAGGTTCTGCACCTCGGGGATAGTGGTATCCCTAAGCTCCTTGACCCTGAGAGATTGCTGAACTATAAAGGGGTCATGTTTCTCACCCTGACGCTTATCACTTGGACACCTAGAGGGTGTTATAGAATGCAAACCATAACAAAATAAGAATCATGGAAAGAAAATAAGACAAATGAAAATAAGTAAGCTGGGGGATTACATTGGGAGCGATAGGAGGCATTAGGTTCTCTAGATGTCATAACCCTCCTCCTATAGCTGGTAAACATAATCCTTCCCCCTAAAGCATGTAACAATCTTCTCTAAATAAAAAATGATGTAAATATGGTCTACATATATCAAGGCTTTGGCCTCAAGGTGTTACAACATTAGGGTTCACTTGGTACTTCATCCACTCACCAAGGTGCCCAACATGCCTAAAAAACCCCTTAATTAGGACTCTCTAACTAGAGAGAGCCCTAGCCTTCCAATGGAAGCAAGGGCACTCTTAGCATCGCTGAGGATCCTAGATCACCTGAACCAAAATAAAAAGTCAGTACTTTGAAGATTCAAAAGCAAGGACATCCAAATAATATAGTGAAGGGAAGCGTGCTTACATTCCAAAAGGTTTTGCTATTTAAGGCCACCTTGAAACCGATAATAGCCCTTCAGAGTAAGAATCTTACTCGAGTAGTTGCTTTGAATCCATTATATCATGAAAGTCGCTCGTCTATCGCCTTTGGTACTAGGAACAATTTGGTGAAGTGCTACAGAAACTAAGGCTGCAAAAAAAAATAGTGGTAATCAAGATGCCAGACTAAAACACATCAATGTATAAATAAAACAAGCAAGCAAAACTTAGCTGAAGCACCTTCTAAAAACCTACCAAGGTCACCATGAGGAAGTTCACCAATCATACCTACAAGCTAGCCCCATATAGTTAAGGATGGTAACAAAAGCTGTGATGCCATAGTCAAAGTTACCCATTATGGCCACATCCTCTAAGATTTGCATCTAATGAAGATGGCACCAGTTATCTGTGTCCACAAAAATGGCACAATTGTGTGCCATGAAAAGACAAAAGATAAACCCATAAGAGGAGCCATCTAAAGAACCCTCCAAAGATATACCCATAAGAGGAGCCATCCAAAGAACCCTCCAAGACATTCTTGATCATGGAGTACTAGATGAAGATAGATACAAGAGGCAATCCACAATTGAGCACCCGAATGAATCCACGAGTCTTTTCCTCTCCAAACTTTAAGTTTGGGTAGCACTTTAGCTTGTTCAAATAGAAGAGAACCCTGGTCAACAAACATAAATTTATAGGGATGATCATTATCTCACTCAATAGAAAGTGAAGAGTTTTGTGACCGTCCTAAAACCTCTTTATTAAATCCCTTAGGTGGCAACGATCAGTTATCGTCTAGGTCCCACAGACCTTGTGGGTAGTTAAAGCCAACACATATCTCTGATCATCTTGACGGCGCTAGTAAGCCCCTATACAAATTCCCGTATCCCTTCATAAACTCTTGGTTCTGCAAAAAGAAATGAAAGCAAGATTGGTATACTAACTTCAAAAATTTAGGAATTGTTAAAAAAGAGAAAGCATTAATGAAAGGAACTTACCACACCTTGCTGAGCAATGGTGGAAATGTGATGGTGCGTATCATTCAAGTACAATATATTGCAAGTGTCGATCCAATCGTTAGGGCTCGAGGACCTCACTTTATAATGATAATCATTCTTAAGCAATTGTCATTGCCTTGAAGAGGAGCAAGAAAAGGTTGTGTGTTGGCCATAATTAACACGCAAAACAGCAACATTCAGTTCACAAGTCAGTAGAGTTCAAACCCCCTATAGAACTCAAGAAACACATGACAAAATTTCGGGTGTATTTCTAGAGGAACATAGCAAAACCAAAAACTTAAAGTTATAAAAACATCCAAAGAGCAAGAATTAAACCTAAATTTCACTTTGAATAGTTCTCTACACTTTATAAACATTCTAAGCATGTAAAATTTGCACGTTAATTGCTCAAAAATGGAAGTTTGGAACCAAACCAAGCAAGCCCTCAAATCCTCGAAAAAATAGGCATGAAATTCAAAATTTCAACATAATTTCCAACAATTAGCAAATAATATGAAAATAAACTAGAATAGAGAAAACATCTCTTCAATTGCAGCAAAAACGAGGCCCTTGAGAGCTTGAGGGTGTCGCCAATGGGTTTTTAAAGGGTGGAGGTCAAGAGCTGGGATGCGAAAGAAGAAGGAAAACGTTCGTAGGAGCTCTTTATGCTTCTGACAACCGAGCAGCAAGTAGGATGGCCCAACTATTGCCACTACATGCCAAATCATACCGTTGGTGTTGGGTGGCATGCCTAATCATGCTACCTTAGCATTTGACCTAACGGTTGTCCCATTTATGCCGCTGGAACTTGATTTCAAAAAAGGGACAATTTGTTTGCCTGAGCATCGTAACGTCCAACACATACATTAAACTCAACCCACAAACATGCAAAAATAACAAGCACTCGTTTAATTTTCTTTATTAAATTTATCCCTTTAAAAAAGACATTTTCTCAAAATTTTTAACCTAGTCGAGACGATCAAGCCTTAAACTTTTAAATTGTTGGAGATCATCAAGCTCTAAATTTTTAAATTGATGGAGGCTATCATGCCTAAAATTTGTTTTGGTGTGACACCATCAAACCTCAAATTTTTAAGATCAATAGAGAATGTCAAGTCTTAAATTTTTATTGTTGTGAGACCATCAAGCCTAAAAATATTTGAATAGGTGGAGATCATCAAGCCTCAAATTTTTATCATTGAGAGCCCTTAAATCCTCAAGATGCGCTATTTTTCTCTATAGCTAGACTTCAAACCTTTTGAAACCCTTTTTTCTTAACAATATTCAATAACGTTTCACCTCTTTTCTTTAAACAGGACTTCTACTCTTGGGGCAAGGTTTTGTTTATGAAAGCAGTCTTGTATCCACTCCTACATCGGTGTACATCCTACATAACATGCACATACATTGCCTCTATCCACCTTGTCCATAATCGTGGCTCTTGTAAACACCAAATTGGTGCTGCTAGATTCTAGATCAACTAGACGATTTTATGTCTAATGCATTATCGCTCGGTTATGGCAATCACCTAAACCATAGAGGGTAATAAAGTAAATATGTGTTTGAGAATTTAACATCAATCATAAACTCATTGGTTTTCTATTGCTTTTTGTGGCTTTCATTGAAGAAACTAAAGGTATATTTATACATGAGATAGGTGCACGATTGACGCTGAGGTGCATGACTTGTCACATAAGTTACTAGTTCTATTGCATGTAGATGACTAGGGAAGATAGAAGTCTAATGCTATCACAATGCTCCCCCTCAAGTTGGAGCATACAAATTCAAAATGCCCAACTTGCCTTTCAAGAAGTGAAACTGGCTTTTCCCGAGGGCTTTTGTGAAAATGTCAGCAGGTTGATGTTTGGTCCCGATATGTGCCAGAGTAAGTATGCCTTCTTCAAGTTTCTCCCGAACAAAATGACAGTCAATTTCAATATGTTTTATTCGCTCATGGAATGCAAGATTACGAGTAATATGTAATGCTACTTGACTGTCATAGTAAAGTTGCATAGGCGGTGAAAATATTCTTAATAATGCAAGGAAAGATTGCAACCAAACCAGTTCACTTGTAGTAAGAGCCATGGATATATATTCTGCTTCAGCTGATGACCTGGAGACAGCTGGTTGTTTCTTACTATGCCAAGAGATTGGTGAGGGGCCTAGCATGATAAAGTAGCCTGAGAGAGATTGTCGTGAAACTGGACATGCTCCCCGGTCAGAATCACAATGGCCAATTAGTTATAGGTCGTTGTCAGATCGAAGCAAGATGCCTTGGCCTACAGCGCCCTTCAAATACTGTGTGACTCGTCATGCAGCAGTCATATGCTCCTCACACGGTGCATGCATAAATTAAGAGAGAATATGTACGGCATAAGTAAGATTAGGCCTAGTGATAGTGAGGTAATTAAGGTGCCCGATGAGTCGTTGATACTGGGTGGGATCAATAAGAAGTTTGCCTATTGCAGCAGCAAGACGATGATTTTGCTCTATAGGAAAATCAGCTGGTTTAGCACCTAAAAGACCACACTCATCAATAATTTCCAGGGCATATTTCCTTTGACTGAGGAATTACCCTTGTGTGCCTCTGGCGACTTCAATGCCCAAAAAAATATTTCAAAGGCCCTAAATCTTTAATACTGAAGCACGTGTTTAGATAGTCTTTAAACTTCTTACATGCTGTATGGTTGTTTCCTGCAAGCACAATATCATCTAAATATCCTAGGGCACTTATAAACATATCACCTTTACGATAGGTAAATAAAGAGTAATCTACATAGGACTTGGCAAATCCATATTCACACAACTTGGAAGATAGCTTGGTAAACCACTGCCGTGGAGCCTACCTTAGGCCATAAAGAGACTACTTTAGGTGATAGACTTTAGCTTTGTCGTTACTTTCAAAACCTGGAGGGAGCTTCATATATACTTCTTCCTTGAGATCTCCATGAAGGAAGGCGTTGCTCACATCTAGTTGATGCAACTCGTAGCCTTTCGTGATAGCTACTGCTAGAAAGCAGCAAACACTGGTCATCTTTGCAATAGGCGCAAAGGTCTCATTATAGTAAAAACCCTCTATCTGATAATTGCCTCTTATGACTAAGAGTGCTTTGTATCATTTAATAATACTGTCAGATTTGTCTTTGATCCGATATACCCATTTATAGCTAGTGGATTTCTTACCGGGTGGAAGACTTACAATAGACCAAGTGTCATTTTTATCTAAGGCTTGGATTTCTTCGACCATGGCTTTTTCGCCAATTTTCAGTTTTCACAGCTTCATGATAGAAATGTGGTTTTGCAATCTTAGTTATAGCTGCTAAGAAAACTTGATGAGAAGGTGAGAATTTTGTGCAAATAACATAATGCTTTAAAGGATAACGCGTACTTGAAGAGTCCGTTGGAAGAGGTGAAGCAGGAGAGACGGGGTTCTTTGACCGAGTAGTGTAGCATATATATTGATCAAAGTGTGCTAGAGTTTTGCAGGGCCGGCGTCCTCGTCTGGGCTCACTACCCAAAGTAATAGGAGAGGATTCTAGGCCCAATGCTATTTCAGTAGCGGCCTGGCCCGAATCTGCTGCTTCAGTCTCTGAGCCGAAACCTGTTCCATCTGCGTAACGGTGGCGTGAGACTATCTGGGCCGTGGGCTGCTCTGGACTATCCTCTACGGTGCGGTTCATGGGCTGAGGAACTGGGCTGCTCCCCCTTACGTCCAGGCCTGTGGAAGCTATGGGCTGATCTGCTAAGAAGGAGTCTGTACTTGCTTCTGAGTTTGGTATGTCAGCGAACACATTTGGTAATCATGATCCCAAAGGACCCTCAACTCTTCTTTTTACCACATCTTCAATGACCAATTCACCTCTTTGAAAGGGAAAGTATTCTTCATGAAATACAACATCTGTACTTTTAAAAAAATCACATCTTTGTAGATCATACAATCTCCAAGCTTTTTACCATTTGGGTAGCCTACAAATACACAATGCCTACTTCGAGATTATCACCTCCTTTTAGGCGAGTTTTAGCGTAACACAAACTACCAAAAACCTTAATATGGTCATAGTTAGGTTTAGTTTGATAAATCATCTCGTAAGGTGTCTTTTCTCCTAATAACATACTAGGGGTTCGGTTTATTAAGGAGGCTGCTGTAAGTACACATTCTCCCCAAAAATCTAAAGGAGGAGAAGCTTAGAATCTAAGTGCCCTAGCTACGTTCAATATATGTCGATGCTTGCATTCAACATGTCCATTCTGTTGAGGGGTGTCCACGTAACTAGTTTGATTCGTGATCCCCTTCTCTCGATAGAGCACCTTCATGGGCCTGGAATTAAGTTCGGTTCCATTATCCGTCCTTACCAACTTGACTTATTTATTAAACTGATTTTGTACCAAAACTATAAAATCATATAGATAAGATCCTGCCTCATTTTTCTCTCTCATGAGGTATAACCATACTCTTCGACTCATATCATCAACTATGGTAAGAAAGTAGTGAGCTCCACATGAGGAGGGCACATGATACAGCCCCTATATATCACAATGGATAATGTCAAATAATTCTGTGGCCCTACTTTCACTAATAGAAAATTTGTTCCTAGTTTGCTTAGCATGAAAACATGTATCGTATACATCTTTATTCTCACTAACATGAACTAGAAAAATCGAAAGTTTAGTAAACATTTTTATAATTTCCTTGGAGGGATGTCCCAATCTCTTATGCCACAAGTCTCCTGACTGAACTGCATTATCGGTCTCTTTGACGATGGTTTGCTATAGTAATAAATCCCGTCTCACTGCTCACCCACTGCAATCGGCGTCCTTGAAATACGGTCCTATAAAACACAACGATTGTTAAAAAAAGTTACACTGTAATTTAAATCTCTCGTAATCTTAGTAACTGATACTAAGTTACAAGTGAGTCTGGGCACAAATAAAACATTTTTTTAATTTTGTGCCATCATGAAGAGCCACAACTCCTTATTTGTTGGAGGAAGTTTGAGCTCCATTAGATAAATCGATCACGACTGGTGTCATGGCTATGATCTTAGAAGGAAGAATCGGATCACCCGTCATGTGTGTCGAAGCTCTACTGTCGAGCATCCAGACATCGTTACCTGTAAGCTTACCACTTTTAACTTTAGTTGGCTCGATCAAGCTCATTAGCCACTAGATTTGCTCAGTTGTGAGACCAGGTATCACTGGTTGGCTATTTGATTAGACTGCTGTTGAAGATCGTTCGAGTGTCGTCGGAGAATTTGCTGCAACCACGTGAGCACCTTCACGTCTGTCGCCTTTGCCGTGTAGACCTCCTTGTTGTCGAACTCAACCATCCTTGGGTCCGTGTCCTCGACCTCGGCCACATGACTTCTACTGGGGTGGATAGCCGATTAGCTCGAAGCATCCAGCCTCGTCATGCCCGAACTTGCCGTAGTGTCCACAGGTGCCTTTATCATGCATGCTTGGCCTGGTTCGGCTGCCACCAATGCCGATAGCGAAGGCAGCTGCTAACTCGAGTCGTTCATCTCTCGAGATCATCATGTGCTTATAGCTCTCTTCTTGATGGACTATGCTAAATATTTTATCGAGAGAAGGCAAAGGCTCAGTAGCTAGAATTTGTCCTCTGACATTGGCGTAGATTTCATCATTTAGTCCCATCAGGAACTAATGAGCTTTTTCCTCTTCTGCCATCTTATTCAATTGTTCACAAAATTTACATTCGCACTTACCACAAGTACAACGCGGGTATCGTACTTGATTTTCTAGTTCGCTCCAAAGACTCATAAGTCTCGGAAAAAATTCTATAGCCTCTGACCCACCTTGCTTGCATTCAGTAAGCCTATTTTTAAGTTGGTGGATTTTAGGTGCATTAGACACTATGTAATGTTTCTTTATGTTTGTCCATATAAGCACGATGGTGTCAACATAGGCAAAGCTAGTTCGAAGTTTAGGTTCGATAACATTGACTATCCAGGAGCAGACCATCGAATTAGCCATATCTCAGGCTTGTATTTCGGTGGTGTCTTCTTCATCTTTTGGTGTTAGTTTGGTTATGGTGCCCTCTATGAAACCTCATTAATTTTTAGACTTAACAGAAGTTCTAACTGCCTCCTCCCATAGCTCATAATTTTTTTCATCAAAGATCATAGCTGTGATCAAACCCCCAAGTCCCTCAGAGAGATGTAAGAAATAGGGTGAGTGAGTTTTTATGACAAACTTCTTGTTACTCATGGCTTGATTTTAGTTTTAATCAACTAAAGACTCAAGGCTCTGATACCATAATGAAGTAAATATGTGTTTGTGAATTTAACATCGATCATAAACTCATTGATTTTTTATTACTTTTCGTGGCTTTCATTTAAGAAACTAAAGGTGTATTTATACACGAGATAGGCACATGGCTAATCCTTAGGTGCATGACTTGTCACACAAGTTACGAATTCTATTACATATAGATGACTAGGGAAGATAGAAGTCTAATGCTATCACAATAAAGGGTAAAGCAATACAAATACTTGGATTCCTTACAATCATTCAGTAAACAACATGTTTACTTGGTGCACAAAAATTCATAAAAGTTTTTAAAATAATACCCAAAAATCTCGAAAATAATTGCATAAAAGGCAAAAAGCTTAGGTTTATGTGATTTGCATGCATAGGAGCTTCAGCCTAAGACCTTGAGGAAAAGTAGGTGAGATTGTAACCAGTGAGGTGCTGCATTGCCTCCTGATACAACTCTCACAAGCAATTCTCTTCAAGTAGAAGTTAGCATTGATGTCATAATCAGAGTTGTGGCTAGAACTTAGCGGTAACTTTTTTCCACCTAGTGGACCAATATAGGCCACTGCAGTCCTACCTAGCACTGCAGTCCTAAAATCACTCTTGATTCTATTGTTGATTCCTACAATTAAGTTAATATAGGACTCATTTAACTTGTAGTATTCTAATCAGCCTAATTCTACCCTATTTTACAAAATTTGAAGAATGAGTTATTTTTCTTAGCATCATCACCTTGCCAGCACTATAAATAGAGGTATGCACCCCTCATTTTCATAACATAACTTTGCCTTAGGGAAACTTTATTCTTTTCCATCCCCAACCATACTTAATCTCTCTAGAAAAATGCTACCTCACTCTTCAATTATACAAAATCCCTCTCAAACTTAGTTGTAATAAAACTCCAGCAAATTCTTCACAGAAGATGATTGAAAAAGGATTATTATCTTGAAATAAACTAATCCCATCTATCCTAACGCACTTCAAAGGAAAGGAAACCAAAAGCCTTTTCTTTACCACTTTACTCAGATTGAGGTAGGTCTGAGGGCCATAAAGTAAATAAAGTAATTTGCATTACCACCTTATTCAATTCTATCTTCTTTACTATGTTCTTGTTTGTCCCTTCACCATTGTGTGCCTTGTGCTTCTCCTATTACTCATAAATACAAAAATGTGCTCATAATAAAGTGACTACCAAAGTTTATTGCTTTCTTCTACATTTCAATCCTTTTAAGATGAATTGCTAATAGGTGGAATAAAAAAATTCTTTTTTATTAGATGTCTCACTGAATAAGGTTCACTCATAAAAATACCTATTCCATGGACTCAAAAAATAAAAGTATCAATACATTCATTTCTAGTGGACGTCGCTATTTAAGCGAGCAATCTAATGGCGGTTTCCACTAACCATTAGATCATACCTTCACCCCAGAATCCATTCTCATGGCTTATAATAACCATGCAGTTGTTTGTTTAACTCTTATCCAAGAATCATAAGGAATTATAATCCTTTCGAAAAAACCTAACCACTTCTCAAAAAAATTGTGTCTTTTGATTCTCCCTTTAGTTTAAAGAATTTGGTTACAAAAAGCAATTGAGTATTTTCTATAGAATTGTAGGTTTGTACACTTTTTTTGAGAATGTCCTGGAGACTCTGTACGGTTAAAGTACTATTTCATCCTATGACATGTCACCACAAACCCAAAACTGTGGGAAAGCCAATCCAATGCAACCCCCTCAAGAGAGGATGTCCACTAGGATGAAAAGGGAACCAGTTCAAGCGTTAAGGAGCCGCTAGTTATGGTACAACACTCCACCTTAGTAGCCAATATTGATGACACTGTCACACACAAAGTTTCTCTACCACCATCTCTAATTAGAGTTATTTTTATCTCACTTCCTCTTGCTTAAATCATCAAAGTGTGTTTTTAAAAGCATTTTCAGGGCATCTTGAGCAGCTAGAACTTCATGAGGAGTTGTCACTTTGGCAAAAATATTTTGGTATGATTTTCTCTTGCTTATAGGATCATATTCTAGGCCTTCTCCATTGAAGTACACGCATTAAAATTTAAGTAGTTTATCCAAATTTTTTGTCCCTTAATGAGCTTTAAAAGAGATTTATGGAGATCCTCACACTGAGCTTTTATCCTTTTAGTTTGGCTTTCAGCTTTGTGAAACTTGTTAGCCAGTGTGGAGTTGAGTTTGAAAACATGCTCATTTTCATTCTTTCATCTTTATAATTCTTCTCTAGTAGTTTTAGTTTCTTTTTCAGAGTCAGTTCATTTCTCATAAAGTTCATCATAGAGTTCTAAATATTGTTTATTAACACCTGTTAAGTATTTGAATTTTTTATAGTAATGAGCACAATCATCTTGTAAACTTTCTTTCTTATATTTTAAAGAAGAAAATTCTTCAATAAGGGACTTTATCATAAAAACATAATCTTCTATTCTTAATAAGGGGGATTTTACTTTTTGAGTAGATCTGCCCTCAACTTCCTTGAGTGCTAATTCATAGTACATTAAAAATTCAAACTTCTATTTTGATTCCTTCCCGTTGGCCAGAAAGCACAAGCTGGCAACATTATCCTCCTGACTCTCAATGCCACTAGAGCCACCATCACTCCATACATCTATCAAGGCATTCTTGCCTTGCTTGTAGGTCTATTCTTTTCATTTTTCTATTTCAAGCACTGGCTAATACTGTTGGTTTTAAGGTTTTGAGAGTAAAGGTTTTATACCTTGTTGGATTTAGTGGATGATCATCTACAAAGTTTCTTGGATTCAAAGGTTCTCTTTTTAAGCATATGTGTAGGCCATTGGCCAACATGACAATCCTATCCTCTGATATTGCAAACTCTAAGTCACCTTGACTTTTAGGCTCCTTGATAGGTGATTTTAAGCCTGCCACTTTGTTAAGGTTTCTTCTTTCCCTTGTTGGAGGTAGATCACATGTGTCCGGAGTATTTCCATTGAATGTTCTCATTTTAAGGTCTCAGGTTTTGAGCCTCTTCAATAATAGTGATCTTCATTTCTTTTGGTTTCTTGAGAGATTCTTAGCAACTTCCTCACCACCTTTTCATTTGAATAGATTTTTCTAAGAGACCTGAGGTTGTTCATAATGTCAATAAATCTGAGGTAGATCACATCTCTTTACACTAATCTTCTCCAAGACAATTTATTTAATTATTAACATTAAAACATAAGCCTGCTCTAAAGTGTATGATGTCGGCATGATCAATATGCTGCCAAGTCCTAGTGCTAAGTTTCTTAAGCCCCAGAGCTGCTGCTAGGTATGAAGTCATGCTGCTAGGATTGCTTTGCCTTCACTGCATGAATCGACTCATGTTTTGCATGGATCACTCAACAAACTGGCAATTTAATTACCAACTTAGGATAAAATTGATTGTGATTGATCTTTCTCCACAGTAAAAAGAGAGCCTCTTCTCTCAACTCGTTTAGGAACATCTTACATCTAGAGGAAACTCTACACTCATCTCTCCACAACATCGACTACCTGGGAGAAACTCTACTTTTCTAGGCATTTTCTTCTCTCCTTACAAAAACTCCTCTTACCAAAACTTTGCTCAACTTTCCCCTTAATCTTTTCAAAACATCTTTAATCATACTTGCTTTTTATCGTACCTTGATATACTTGGGATGAAGGAAATCAAGGATCATTACTTCTTCGACCACTCGAATCGAGGTAAGCCATGGGGCTCTAAATCAACAAAAATTAATTGGTCTATTTTTCATTGTTTTTTGTCATTGGTATTATTTTTAGTTAATTTTTCTTAATCCTCTATGATTCATTAATAATTTGTTTATTTCCTTGAGCACATCAGTGAAAACATGCCCATAATAAAGTGATCACAAAATTTATTGCTTTATGTACTTTCAATTCTTTTATAAAATGACTTGCTAATAAGTAGTCACCAAAAACGTCATCTTGTTCATTGTCTTCCTTGATAAGATGAAATTTATAAAAGACATCTCTTGCATGGAGCCATAAAATTTAACATGTAATACATTCAATTCCAATAGAAGACATCTTTTGAAGCTGGCAATTCAATGGTGGGTTCACTATCCGTTGGATTGTACCTTTGCCTCATGATCACAGCTCATAGTTCGTAGCCATCAAATCACTATTATTAATCCCATTCGGGATAAAAGAGATGATGATCATATAGAAAGAACCTTTTTAAAGTCCTACAGCTATCCCTTCAATTTGAGAATTTAGTTAGTATAAGGAACACATACTTTTAGTAGAATTATGGGTTCGTACATCACCTTCAAAATGTGTTAACGACTCTAAACTTAAACTCTAATCCATTTTACTTGATAGCTCTATGGAACCACCACTCAAAAAGTCATCTAATACATCTTTTGAAAAAAAGTGGTCACAGGAAATCTGACTGAGCATCGGTGAACCTAAGCCGACCCTATAACTGTCCATCAGCTGCACTTTCATCACCATGTCAACAAAAGAGATTGTTAACTGAGATAACAAAAATCAACATGCCAACAGGCCTTACATCTGGAACTTACACAAGTTAAAACAACAACCATAACTAAATATCAATTTAAAATCCAATTATTCATAAATTAAACCCTTATAGGATTTATTAAATGTTAGCAAGTTCTACTCTAAGTCCAATGAGAGCATTTGAATACTACGTTAATAGGAGATGCAAAAAATAATATTCTAGAAAATATATTTCTAACATTTACTTCAAATCTGGTAGTATTCAGTTATTAAACTTGAATATTTGCAATCCAGATCTCGCCAATAATCAACAAAGGAAACCTAATTATAAGTAAAACCATAGGTCAACCCAATATTACATTTTTATTAACTAATATAACTTGAATTTGACCCACACAACTATTCATAAATCAAACCCAATTATTCAAATGACATATGAAAATATGAGGCCCAATTTATTTTAAGTCTTGTATGGATGCAAAGTGAGATTACCATCGAATATTCATGAATAATGACAGTCATCAATGGACGCTGGAGGTAGACATGGTGCTCGTCAATAGAGGAAGCAGAGGAGTCACCGAGATTTAACACCCGAGATGAGAGTGGGAGACCAAAATCCTACAAATCTATTCACAAAGAAACATAGGTACCGTCGAGCATCCAAGCAGCATTAGGTGGAGCTACAGGCAGCTGGCCAGCAGTTATGACCGAGATAGACAAGTCTAGACTCCAAATAGTGTGAGGTTAACAGAGAGATCGATGAGAGAGATAATGATGGGCGTCTGCAATGCGAAGCAAGCCACCGACACCAAGGTTTTCCAACATGCCATAGGTTCAAAGCTTTATAAGGTATGGATTGCCAGGGGAAGATCCTCTGTGCAAGTAAGTTTAGTTAGGTGGCAAGGCAATTGGTAGCCATAAATAAGGAGCTTACGTAATTATTCCCCAAAGCCACTTCTTATTTATTTTTCTAATTTTGGCTAGGATTTTTACTTCAATGTCTATTCCGTTTTGAATGGGCAAATGGTCTCCAATTTTTGCAATCAACCAATGAATTGATAGCTCCAGATGTCTATTTTCCAAAAAGCTATGGATTACCTTTAGATTCTAAGTATTGAGTGAGATACGAAGTTTTAAATAAAGAAGGGTCAGTGCAGGTCTGGAAATACACAGTTTTAATTAAGAGCTTAATTGGGTCAGAAAATGGATAATTTGGGGGTTAAGCATTATGGTAAGTTGGTAGACACTTCTAGAAGCTTTTCCCATAAATATTTCCCCTAAATTCATCCATTTGAGATAGTGAAGGATGCCATTAAGGCAGCACCTATGCAGTAAACTCCCACCTACTATTATCTAGTGTTTTCCCTTTTAAACGTACAACTAGCTAGAATTTCATTGGTTGATTTAGTTGTAATTCTATTGGTTGGTACAAAGCTTGGAGAGGAGGGCACTGCACTATTTAATAGGTGGATTCTTTGTAATATTTTCAGACTTAAAGGATTTGGATTATTACCTATTGCTTGTTATCTCTCTAGAAAACCTCATTTTCTTTGTCTCTCTTGGAACATGGTGATTTTAATCCTCCTTTATTTCAATTTTGGTGCTTAGACATTATGAGATTGAATGGTGGGTTGAGTGGTTTTAGTGATTGGCTTAGCCTTTATCCTAAATATGTCTCTTTTAATATTATTGATTCTTGTTTTCATAAATCAGAAATCCACAAAAAAATCATTTGCTCATGGGTTTGCTCTTGGCTTGGAGTTGTAATCCTATTTGGGGATTTGTTATTCAAGTGCTACTTTTTTATTGGGGGTTGGTCTTTCGCATCTAATTTGGAACCTTAATCAAGATCTTATGTGTTTATCCGGCTAAGGGTATTCTCTCATAGGTCATTTGGTATCATATTAAAAGATTCCTTCATGTTCATTAAGCATCAAAAACTTCAATCTTTGTATTTGACTTACTTCTACCGTTTTTGTTACTATTTTTACCTTGAGATATTCTTCTCTAAATATCCTCATTTAGCCTACAAATAGACCTAATACTAGCCCAAATACAATCCCTAACCCAAACAAAACATTAAAATCCACAAAGAAAGTCTTCCCAGGAACTGTCAAAAAATTGCAAATCAAAAATTTGGCACGACTGCATGCCCCTTACCATGCCTTGTAACATTCCTGCACTTCGAATTTTCAGCCAGAAATTTGCCAACTAGTACACTCGTGTCACCTTCCAAACTCTATTCTTCTTGCTCATACTACCTTAAGCACCACTGTGCCATCTTCTTCCACCCATTCGCCAACCCTTTCATCCTTCTTTCATCTAGGCCATGAAAGATATTTCCATACTTGATCTTCAATATCAAGTGAGGAGGCTCTCAAGTCAAATAGCATAAGTGAAATAGATTATGAGAGAACCGCCACATTTTGAAGGTAATTTAGGCTCAAACCACTACTTGGAATGGGTTCAAGCCCTATAAGGTTACCTTTATTGTTTAGATGAGGAAGCTTTCACCATAGTTGCTCAAAAACTCCGAGGTGTTGCTGTTTATTGGTATCGATGCCTTAGGAGGGAGAGAGCTCTTCAAGGCAAGGATGGAATCAAGACTTGGAGTTGGCTTAAATCTAGATGGATATGATGCTCTACTGTGATCTACCCTTTGAAGAAGAGCTCTTAGAAGAAAATTTCATTATTGCTCAGGAATATATCAAGGTTTAAGAGAAAAGGCCTATTTTAGTCCATACCATAGTTCAAGAAGAGGCCGATGAAGAAAATGAGATTATTTTGTATCTTGAAGAAAAAGAAGTTGAGTCAAAGTCCACCTTGGAAGTTGTACTAGCTATTGTTTCTCAAACCCACTCTTATGTTCTCCATTGTCTCAATTTGGGGATTAAGGTAAACATCACCAAAGTAACTGTACTTTCATTTACAATGAATAAGTTTAGAAATGAGGCTTTATATGGGATGTTTTCTTTGAGTGCTTATCAAACATAGATTGGTGGATCATTGTCGTTTGATTATCATGTGAGTTGTGATGGACATGACTTCCACAAACATTAAGAAAAAGCATTAACAATTGCTTCTTCACCTCCACCCACAAATATAAAGCAAGGAAGGGATTTCAAAAAAAAAACCTCTACATGAGTGAGACATGGGATAAGAGAACCATTTGCAAGAGCAAGTCAATAGTTGCCTTACTCTTGGTTGAACCAAATACAAGTAAGGAAGTGACACCCCTATAACCTTTTGTTCAATCACCTTTTAAGGAATTGTAGAATGAAGCATTTCATGGTGTAATTCCCCTTGATGATGATCGTGTAGCTCTTTAATAGGGGTGTTCATGGTTCGGATACCTGAACCAAAAGAGATTTCGGTTCTGGTACCCAAAATTTTAGGCCGGCAAAATGGTGAACTGTATCTGAACCGAAATATTCAGGTAACCAAAATTTGGGTGCCCGAAAATTTTGGTTTGGGCTTTCGGTCACCTAATAACCCATTTTTTCTAAAATCTTTTTTCCTAATTTTCCTAATAATTTTGTTGCATCTATAATATAATTATTTCTATTTATGCTGTATAACATTGTCATATTGCCAAGTTGCCCTTGAAATTATTATAGAATACAGTAATATCACCCGATATCTTGCTACCATTTACATTTCAATTAGTGCACACTTCAATAAGGCATAAGCTCGTTAATATCCTATTCATGACCAACCCATTCAAACAAAACAATGTGACGAAATCAAAGTACTTGTCCTCTTTCAAGCTTGAGAATATTTGACTTTATAAAGTCTTTAGAGAAGGGATAATATAAAGAAAGTTAAAAAAAGTAAACCAAAAAGTTGGTTTTCGGGTACCGAATCCTCAAAATTTTCGAACCGTACCCGAATCAATAACTTGAAAAAATATTGGTTCGGGTACCCGAACTAAAATTTTCAAATATTTCAGTTTGGATACCCGAGATTTTGGATCAAGTAGTGAGTTTTCGGTTCAGATTATTGGTTATGGATATTTTTGAACACCCCGACTCTTAAATGTGAGCCCTCCACCCAATTTGATTTGAGTTGTGATGAGTACATTGGGGTTTTCAACAATCGCATTAGTGCTAGATCTTATTCATTCAATTACCTTAAGAAAAGACCCCTTAAGAGTTTCAAGAACTCATATATGTTCAACAAAGGTCGAGTTCTCAACACAATAGGTATTTACAAACCCAAAAGGAGTATTAATTACTCTGAATTGATCTCAATGGAATTCAAACCCAAGGATTTGAGGGAACATCCTTCCCAAGAGGGTGTGTTTGATACAAAGCAAGCCACTGACACCAAGGTTTTCCAACATGCCATGGGTTTTAACCACGAGGATCCTTAATTACTCAAGAAAATAGATCATTAGAGGAAGATCCTCCTAGGTCTAGACCCACGCGGTGCCTTAAATGAGGGTGTAAGTAAGTTTAGTTGGGTGGAATGACAATTAGTAGCCATAAAAAAGGAGCTTAGGTAATTATTGGCTAAAGCCATTTTTTATTTATTTTCTCAGTTTCAGTTAGGATCTTTTATTCAACTCCTAGCTCTTTTTTTAATGGGTAAATAGCTTCTAATTCTGTCAAACTACACATGTACTGATAGCCCCGGATGTACATCTTCCAACAATCTATGGATCACTTTTAGATTCCAAGTATTGAGTGAGATATAGAGCTTTAACTGAAGAAGGGTTAGTGCAGGTTTGGAAATACATGTGTTTAATTAAATGCTTAATTGGGCCAGCAAATGGATGATTTAAGGTTGAGCTTTAAGGGAAGTTAGTAGACACTTCTATAACCTTCCCCCATAAATATCTCCCCTGGATTCATCCATATGGGATGGTGGAGAATGCCACCAAGGTAGTATATATGCCAAATTCCAGCCTAGTATACATCCAGTGTCCCTCTTTTAATTGTACAACTAGCTAGAACTTGATTGGTTGTTTTCTTTATAATTCCATTGTTTGGTATAAAAATTGGATAGGAACGCACCGCACTATTCAATAGATTAATTCCTTCTAATATGTTCAGATTTTAAAGATTTGGATTACTAAATAAAAAAGCTTGTTGCTTATTGTTTTTCTACAAAATCCCTTTTTTCTTTATCTCTCTTGGAAAGTGGTGGTTTTAAGTCTGTCCTTTATTTCAATCTTTAGTGCTTAGGCTTTATACAATTGAATGATAGGTTGAATACTTTGGGTGATGGCTTCGCCTTTATCCAAAACATATCTATTTTGATTATTGTTGATTCTCGTTTTCACAAATCAAAAATCCACTAAACATCATTTGCTTAAGGATTTCATCTTGGCTTGGAGTTGTAATCTTGTATGGAGATTTATCATCCAAGTGATACTTTTTTGTTGGTTATTGTTCTTCCTCATCCATTTGGGAATATTCTTCATCAAGATCTTATGCCTTTATTTGGCCAAGGCTATTATCTCATGGGTCCGTCTAAGTAAGGTGCTGAAAGTGACAGAAGTGAATTGATAAATTATTTCACTGAGCCATAAAAAATCCCTAGTTTCAATTCAGTCCCATTCGATTTCATCAGTTGGCTAAGTCCAGTAGACAGGACCAAAGATAAAACAAGGCTAGAGATAGGACTAAGGACCAAAGCAAATGCACATGGTTCAGTTCGGTTTAAACAAGTGTTTGGTACAGTTTGAGTTTCAACCGAATAATGAATAATCATAGGTTTCAAGTCCGAATTCCAATGTATCAATATAATGTTTTTTGTTCCATCTTCTTTTTGGCCCTTATCCTTATTTTGGGGGGAAACTCATACCCTAATTGCTCTACACAAAGAGAGAAGGTAGAATATAGATCTTAATGATGGTGGGACGCTTATTGGCTGGTGATATGAAAAGAGGAGAAGGCATCATTACTTAAATCGAGTGAATTTAGAGGTAGCAAGCATTATAGTGCTTGCCTTCAATCACTACCATTAAGAACAAGGAAAGGAGGAATCCATTGATGGGATGAAATAGCACCAAATTTGCAAATTCTGATGGAAACTTCAATAGGGACTGAGAGAGGAGAGAGTCAATTGGAGTGGTTGTGAACTTGTGATAGCATAAGTGTGATTATAGAGGGATCTGAGGAAAAAGGGGTCTCCAGAGAAGCCAAAGTCAGCAGTGGCTTTGGACTTGAACATGAGTATTGTGGTAGAGATAAAGATATTGGCTTTCACTGTGAACAATGGGGTTGCCACAGAAGCCCAAGTTGCCGATGACTTTAGACTTGAAGATGAGTATTTCGGTAGATATGAAAACATTGGTGTTCATTGTGAACAAAGGTTGAATGTGAGTTTGACGTGAATTCTTGGATATTATTCTAATGTTTTATCCCGAAATTGTGTCCATCGAAATTGAAGAGAAGACGAAAAAATTATCAAATGAAATGCAATCATCGTGATTGAATGAATATTGGCAGTACTTGGATGAGTAGAGGAAGCATGTAAAGGAAGGCGACTATGGGACATAGAGGAAGATAGGATTAGGAAAGGAACTGGTTAAAAGAGTAGGTAGAGGAAGGAGATAGAGGAAGATAAGAACAGAAAGGCTACTAATTGGAAGAGTGGATTTTTTTTTTTCAAAGTAGAATTTTTTTATTAGTGGCTCCTTTTTTTAGTTTTATAAAATCATGGGTGCATAAATTATGGGCTTGCACCTTATATTTGTGAATCTAATTTGTAATTATAAGTATAAAATTTAAATTACAAAAATAATAATTACAAAAATAAGAAAACAAAATTTATAATGGCCTAAAAATATTTTCAAATAAAACAATTTTGATTTCATTCCATTACTGCCGATCAAATAAGAAGGACAAGAACCCAACTCCATTCTTGCTCCCTTCATACATATGGGTTCAGTATTCAAGTTCTATCCCTGAACCCCCATGTATCAAGAATAATTTCATTCGATTACAATTTTCTTACTAAATAAGGTTCAAGTTCCATCCCCAATCCTCACGTCTATTAGTCCAATAATGTTGGGTTCCACCATAAGACAACTAAAGGTGCAAATGTTTTATTCAATTTGGTAAATAAAATCAATTTAACTACACACTAATTATTTTTATTATATAATATCATACTATACTAGGCACATTTGACTTATTATTTTTATGTTTTTGTACCCTCAAGCTCATATAGAAAGGGGTTCAAGCATGGGGAGAAATCACACTTAGAAGATATGGGCTCATTACTTTTTTTCATATATATTATACGATTTACGGTTTAATGACTATATCAAAATGTCCAATTGGAATATAATCTTGTTCCTTTGTTATTGTCAATGTTATTGTTCACGGTATGAGCATTGTGTCGCCACTTAGGTAACACCGCATAGCATGCCCAACCTTTAAGCTTCCACCTAAACAATGTAATTTTCAATATAATTAGCTAATTCTCTGAAAATGTCAGGGCGTTACAAAGTACTCCCTTAACCTTCTTCACATAAATAGGAGAATACCCCTCTCCTTGAAATAAGCTTGAGCCAAATATTTTTTCTTTTCACCTTTTCTAGAGTTCTCCATATAAACATTCTCGAAACTCTTTCACGATATTGTTTTGGTTAAAGTCTTCATCATACCTTAATAATTTAAAGTTCTTCAAGGCATTCAATTTTTTTGGACCTAGTTTGAGCTAAGTCTCAAGGGATTAATAGTCTAAGACAATCAACCAGCTTCTTAGTTTGCTATCTTATTATCTGTTATGATGATACATCTTTTCATGTTGAATTCCTTATACTTGTATTATATAATGTTATGAATCATAAGTCACTAAATTTGTTTTGTTTTAGTATTACTCTTTTTTTATTGCATGTAAATTAACATATTCAAAGTGATCACTTAAAAGTTTATGTCTTTGATGTGTTAATCATATAAAGGACTAGGCTTGCATGATAACGGATATGTTGTAAGGAATTCCAAAGTTTCATATTTTTCTTTCAATGCTCAGTAGAGGTTGTATTGAGTGGGCAACATTGATGGGTGGAAGTTATCCCAACCATTGATCATATCTTCATCTCTGGACCTAACACTTGGCAAATTTACCTTGGATTCAAATGAACATCCCATTCATAATCATGGGATTTTTTCTATAAAATCTTTTCCTAAAATAAAATGCTTTCTATATTTTCCAAAAATATTATGGTGACTCTACTATTGACATATCTCAAACTTTCTCAAAGCAAGCACCGAACAAGCAAACGCCGACTCAAACTGAGATCAAGGGCCCCCAGGTCTTGGTACTATCACTAGAAGAAAGTTATCCATATCTTTAGCATATGTATTGTTGGAGCACTTTTCATAAAAATGAAAATTTATAAGAGACATGAATTAATTATTATTATTAATTGCATTAATTAAATGCTCCAAAGGATGCCAATGCAAATAGTAACTTTTGGCAAAAGGCATCTAATAAATAATATTTTTTACAATTAAATATAAATAGTAATTAATATTATTCGCTATTGAAGAGATGCAATTAGTTAATTAACTAACTAATTTCATAAGTGTCTCTTCAATTATCACCATTTGAGATTAAAATAGTTGGATTAGATTTCATCTCACGAAAAGGTGCATGTCTCTTGAAACCACACCATATTC
>NCQS01081623.1:0-10698 GCA_002740445.1 Pachycereus pringlei
TCTATGGAAAAAGTGTCGGACTCTCCGTCTCATTTTCTAAATCTAACATGTAGTTCCGTCAAAAATTCCTCCGTCAATCATGCCTCCCAACTTTTATTAATTGCAGCTAGCTAGGACCTAGATCAAGGATTGACAGAGTAGTTTTCCGTTGATCCTTGTTAACATCCGTCATTTCTTCCATCACAATGATCGTCAATACTATTGCAATGGGCTGATTTTCCCTTGATTAGTTACCGTTGAAAATTTCTACAGATACCAAGGGGAATTGCATATCAAGGGGCCAAATTTCTACGTTTCATATTCCATCACTATATCCGTTGATCAACCTATTTTCTATCGATTTATGCCAAAAATCCCGTCGATATGTCCGTCACTTCACTGCTATTTTCTTGTATCATGACAAAAATTGTGTAATGTAAAGTTTCACACTCCAAGTGATTTTAAACATTTAAATGAACATTTTAACTTATCAAATATCATGTCACCTCTACATTTACAAATCCAACTTTTTAAATATTCACTAATTCTACTAGTTGTGCAACATAACTTAGCCAAGCAACACTTAAAATATAGGTCTTAACAGCATGATATGTATTTTCAAAGCCATGACAAATCATACTTAAACATGTACATAAAAATATACTAAGCATGTAAACTCATACCTAGGGGTGAGCAATCATACCTAGAGAACGCACAATCACTCTAGTAGAGTAGGTAATGATGAAGCATGTCATCCCCTTGTGCTTGGCTAGTCAACTCATGCCTAAGGGTGAGCAAAAGAGGAACCGTTATTGTTTTGCCTTCTGTTTTATTTGCCAAATGACTTATATGCCATTTTTCTATTAATTTCTTTTTTAGGAATAGATTACTGTATTACCTTTTTTTGTTATTTGTTCCTATTAATTAGCTTCTCTTGTTTGCTATTCCTCTTCTTCGTCTGTGTAGTAAGTTATCTGATATTCATTTATATTTCTACTTGGCTAATACCATACAGTATATTCAAATGTCAATTCTAGTATAGCGATTTGATCTCTAATGTATTTAAAGTAATTGGGTGTACACTAGAGGGGAGAGTTGCAAGGTAATTATACTTGATTTAAAATGATTAAGATGATTCTGTCTTAGAATTCTAGGTGTCAGATCAAAAGTTCTTAAGAAATCTCATACTTATTCTTGTGAATAGTATTTTAGATCGGGTATAGTAAAGGTCTATCCGACTAGATATCCTCTTTCTCCATCTAATTTAGAGTTTTTGGGTAGATTCTATTATTATTGATTTGGGTAGATTCAATTCTTGGGTAGGCTCAATTCTTGGATAGACTCTGATATCGTTAAACAAGCGAGTCTGGTAACTTTTTATAGAAAAAGGTTTAAAACTCTTTAATGAGAGAGCAATAATGAATAAAGAATATATAACACTGTTTCAATTGATATGAAAATGGTACTCTCAATGTAATAAAGCAAATGATTGATAAGGAAATTCAGAAGTTATACCTTCCTCGTCTTAGTATCTTTGCTTGAGATATGCCATTCTTTAATCTGCCGCAACGTCCTTCCTCTCAACGGGCCTTACTAGACTTACTTCGATTTATGAACTATTTCTCTTCTCAAGAACTTCGAAGAATAAAGACATAATCTCAAAATTTTCTTGAAGGTAATTCTCTTTATTACTTGATTTCCTAGGAAAGGGGAATTCAGAACATTGTTGAAAACATATTGCTCTTTAGGTGATATATGCTTCGCCCAAAATGTCTCTGCCTATTCCTTGGCAGGAGTTACATATTTATAGCACCTCTAAAGGCAATGCTAGCGTAATCGCTTACGTCATATTTGAGCTAGCGGGGTACAATAAAGATAAGATAAGACATAAAGTTACAATAATTCAGATTTTTAAAGATAAGGTTGATAGCGTCGATAATATCTTAGTCATTGATAGTGTCGGCAGAATCTGAACCTTACATTTGGCCTTTTGGTGGTAAAATCTAGGTCATTTGTGATCGGGTTTGTTTTTCTTCTTTTTTTCTGAATAGTTCAGTAAATTTATTCCTCACAGCTGTAAATCCTTAGAAGTTTCCTAACTTGAGTGTGAGAAGAAACTTCAAGAGTTCATCATCATAGATTCCCTCTTTCATTCCTTTTTTAGTTAAGATGATATAGTTAGCTCCTTTGTGAAGACTTATGAGTCCAGAAGAATATAGTCGATCACCTTAGCATTTGACAGCAAAGGCCCAACTTGTTCTTCTATAGTTAATCTACTAGTTTGGATATCTTGATCTGATTTATTCAAACCTAAAATTAACTGCAATGTCCAAATTTCCATTGGAAATAATTCAAACTCTGAAAACTTTCAACCAATGACCTATATTTGTAAAATTTCATAATATTCCGCCAAAAAGAGATAAAGAGACTGGCATCTTATACTCTAAAATCGACTTAATTCAAGTTCGCTATATCTCTGAACATTTGGAACTTAACATTAAAGCCAACAAGAAATTTGAAGCCTTCAGGTTCAGCGAAACTATAGATTAATTATAGAAGAACTGGTAGATTCTTTATTGTTAAATGTCAAGGTGATCGACTATATTCTTGTGGACTCAAAAGTCTTCATAGAAGAGCTAACTATATCATCTTAACTAAAAAAGGAACGAAAGGGGTAGGACAATTCATAATTCAGTCCAGAACCAAACCGGTCCGAAGACCGGCCTGGATCGGACCGGACCAGATAAATTTGGTCAGATTGTCAGTCTTGATTTGTGCTTTTTCGATCTTCGGTCCTGTCCTAGTCTGGACCTGGTGGACTGACGGACCAGATCGTGGACCGGTTAAAAATTAGGTGTTAACTTATTACCTTAGCCCTTGGGTGCCCTTTGGCCTTCTTTAGTTCTTCTGGCTTGCTTCACTCTGCCTCTACGTGCAGCTCTGCAACTGTGCCTCTGGGTCTCTACCTCCAATCTCCAGGCCGTCCTCTCTAGCCTCTCTCCCTCTCTCTCTCTAACTGCCTCTCTCTCTCTCTCTCTCTGGCTCAAAGACTTTCCCTAGCTGTGACTCACACCGGCGAGTCGGTGATGAATTCTCAGTCTTGCATGTGGCACGCCCAAACTCTCACATTCTGCTCAAACTCTCATTGTCGAGATTCCTGGATGGACAGTCAGTCACGATTCCAAGTTTCCAACCATGGTCCGTGGACATATATGCACTCACTCAGCACAGTATTTTCTCTCTCCTTCACTCCTCATCTATTTTACTCCATAGTCTCCACTCTCCAATGATCTTCTCCTTCTCTATTTTCATGCATTATTATTCATTTGCCATGTGTTTATATGTAATGATTCTAAAATTTCAATGTCTCTTGTTCAAGATCCCTTATTGTGTCGATCTTATTTATATTAACCAGCTAGGTTGGCAATGAATTCAATTGTGTTATTTCTCTGCTGATTGTTAGTGATTGAAATAACTTAACTGATGATTGAGAAGCTTTGAATCATGTTGTATTTATGTTTAAGAGCACTGTCGATTTACTCATTTGCATATACTTTTTGTACGTGTAAATGCTTGCCGTGTGAAATGGTGCATTTCTGTGTGTGTGATTATTGCATCGGCTGAGTGCTGTCATTTGTGTTTGAGCACAACAATCTAGATTTTTGCTTTGTGATAAAGGGTTTGTCTCTCCTCACTTGTGTTCTTTAATTATGAGTTTAATTCATCTTATCTCTCCCCAAAAAAAAAATGGATGCCTATAACTCTTGTGGGTTGAATCATGAAAGGAAGAAGATGATGAAAAAACTGATGCCTGATGGTGAAGACCGGCCTTCAATTTGTTCTTCTTCAATCTCCTTTATTTGACTGTTTCTGCTGACAAAAATGGTGAAGACTGACATAGATATAGGGATTTATTAAGTCGCTGAGAAAATTATTTTTTTAAAATTATTATTGGTTTGTAATAGGTGAAATTCATACTCAATGGAGTAAGTTTATGGTGATGATGGTATTCCCATCTTTGTTTCATAATTATGAGGTTGGTAATGTTTGAATGGCATAACATTTCTGAATTGCAATTAGAGCTCCATTAAGGGAGGAAATACATGGGAGTTCCTTTTGTAGTATTGCATTCTGAATGGAGAATTTTGATTATTACTCCATAAGGCATGTAATGTAAGATTGCTATTTTCATATTGACTTTGTTTTCCCCATGAAAATGGCAAAATAGTTTTCTAACTTTAAATTTTTGTTCTTTTTGTAGTGTTTATTTTAGATTTTGGTAAATTGGGTCTTACAGACAATGCGATTGATGTAGGTGATACTTTGAACATTAAATATTGAGGTAATTTTCTTCTTTTTATTGTATTTATTTTACATTATATTATTGTTATCATTATTATTTATCTTTAGTAAATTAGTTGTTGGTTTCTATATTTACTAACACGATCTTTTATTTATTCATATACTACTCGAACAATTAATTGAATATTCGAGAGAAGTTGCAGGGAAATCCTTCTCTAAATCCAAGACATTGGTTCAAATTGAAGTTTGGGAGTCGCACTGGATTGAAGATTGAGTTGCTTTGAACATTTCGTTAAACACTTAAAACTTTGGTCATGTAATTAACTTTCTTGCCTAGCTGGTTGTGTATTAAACTTTTTACTTTGGGGTTTTATTTAGATTTGTATTGTGGTTATGTTATGAACTTCTAATCCCAAATCATTAAATGATATAATGGTTTAAGAAAATAAAGAAATGGTCCAAGACTCCAAGCAAATAAGTGCAATAACAGCGACCCAAGAATAGGCCCGAGTAAATAAAAACAGCAACCACCCAGCTGACCCAGCCCCCAGTCCATGAGCAGGACCTTAGACTCGGTCCAAAATTGGTTCGGTACAGGTCCAGTCCAGTCTCAGTCTAAACCGACTTTGGACTAGTCCGGTCCACGGTCCATTACATTACCAAGAATTGGTCTTTAGTATGATCCGGTCTGGTCCTGGATCAACGAACATCCCTAGAAAGACGGAATCTACAATGATGAGCTCTTGAAGTTTCTTCTCACACTTTTGCCAGTAAACTTTCAAGGAATAAATTTGCTGACACTATCAACCTTATCTCCAGAAATCTGAATTATTATAACTTTATGTTTTATCTTATCTTTATTATACCCCGCTAGCTCAAATATGACGTAAGCGATTACGGTAGCATTGCCTTTAGAGGCGCTATAAATATGTAACTCCTATTAAGGAATAGGCATAGGCATTAAGCATACATGACCCAGAGAACAATCTGCTTTCAACAATGTTCTGAATTCCCCTCCTAGGAATTCAAGTAATAAAGAGAATTACCTTCAAGAAAATTTTGAGATTGTCTCTTTATTCTTTAAAGTTATTGAGAAGAGAGAAATAGTTCGTAAATCAAAGTAAGTTCAGTAAAACCCGTGGAGAGGAAGGCGTGGCTTCAGATGGAAGAACGACATATCTCAAGGAAAGGTACTAAGAAGAGGGAAGGTGTAACTTCTAAATTTCCTTATCAATAATTTACTTTATTACTTGGAGAGTACAATTTTCATATCAAGTGAAATAGTGTTATCTATTATTCGTTCATTATTGTTCTCTCATCAAAGAGTTTAAAGCCTTTTCTACAAAAAGTTACCAAACTTGCTTGTTTAACGGTATCAGAGTCTACCCAATAATTGAGCCTACCTAAGAATTGAACCTACCCAAGAATTAAGCCTACCCAAATGAATAATAATATAATCTACCCAAGATGTAAATTCCAGTCAAACTTTAAATTAGATGGAGAAGGAGGATATCTAGTAGGGCAGACATTTAATATACCCAATCTAAAAATACTATTCACAAGAATAAGCATGACATTTCTTAAGAACTTTTGATCTGACACCTAGAAGTCTAAGATAGAATCATCTTAAATCATTTTAAATCAAGCTTAGTTACCTTGCAACTCTGCCCTCTAGTGTACACCCAATTAATAAATTTCAAATAATTGATTACACAGACGAAGAAGAGGAACAAGAAATAAGAGACTAATTAATAGAAACAAATAACAAAAAAGGGGCATACAGTAATCTACACTTAAAAAAGAAATTAATAAGAAAAGAGCATAAAGTCATTTGACAAATAAAACAAAGAGCAAAACAGTAACGGTTTCTCTTTTGCTCACTCCTACTGATATACCCATACTCCTCTTTAAAAAATCTATATTAATTAATTAGGATTTTTAATTAAATAAATATAATTAGCTAATATTATTCTTAATCCTCACATTGTTATCTATTTGGCAATGAGCTTTTTGAAGAGCTTTTTGGCCAAAAAAAGCTTATTTGATCAAAATTAGCTTTTTGACCAAGTAAAAAAGCTAATTTGGGTGTTTGGTGAAAGAGTTTTTTAAAAGAGCTTTTTGGGTCTAAAAAGCTAATTTGAAAAAGCTAATTCTATGAGCTTTTTGAAAGAGCTTTTTGAAGAATTAGCTTTTTGTCTTATAACTTTATCAGAAACAACTAATTTTACCAAGCATTTTTTCAACAAACAGCTAATACAAACAGTTAACTCAAACAGTTAACAGCTAACAGCTAATACAAACAGTTAACAGCTAACACCTAATAGCTATTTGTCAAACAGGGTCATAATCAACTTGCAAAATTGCATATAATCAATTTTTCCCTTCTCAATTTTTTTCCCCCTTGGTGGGGTGGGGTGGGGTGAGGGGGGTTGTTCTGAATTTCAAAGTCGCCCAAAATTTTACAAAATTAAAGCGCAGCTTACGCAGTGCGTTGTTGTTAGTTGTTACTTTGTTTTCCGGAAGATGGCGGTCTTTCGGACATTTGAACACTCCTCCAGATATCACAGGGCACTTGCTCTTCGCGCAAGAACTTGCCCCAATCTTTAGGGTTTCGATAAACCCTCAAATTCCATCGAATAATGGATTCTGGTTCACCTCGCAAGCGCATCGACCAGGTTCTTATCTTTCATCGATTCTCTTGTCAACCATTGCTGATGCCAATTCGATCTCCCGTGTATTACTACTTGTAATTTGAGCTATATGGTTCAGTAATTTATTCGAACAATGCGGGTTGGCTATCGAAAGAACAACATATTTGGTCTTGAAACTGATCAAGACTGAAAATTTCGCAATTGAAATTCAATCCTTCTTGTATTTGCAATTGGATACTGAAGATGGTTCAAATTTTGTGGTTTGATTGTACAGTTTTTTGCGTCGAAGAAAAAGAGAGCGTTTTCGCCAAAGACTTCCAAAGATTCATCTCCTAGGGCAAAAGGGTCCTTGGAGAGTTACTTGGTGACTTCACAGGATGATGGCTCATCAACTACGCAAGGGCATGCTAGAAGAAACCTGGCCCCAGAAATTGATTTGTCAACTAAGCATGAAAAGAAAGAAACCCTTTTCCCAAATGAAGGGAGATTCAGGGGTTCAGAGTTATCTGGAGCAGTCCCCAGTGGAGTGTGTGGGAGCAGTAATGAGGGTGCTGGAGCAGACGCCAATGGTAGTTCAGGCCCAGTTCATTGTCATGAGAACTTGGAGCTCAAGCAGTTTGCAGTTGACTTTTTGTCACTGTACTGTGGGTAAGTGGTTGCATTTGGAAGCGGTTAGCTTGCAAATGTGGCACATTTCAAATTTTCAGAGTGGAAATTTTAATGAAGTTATGATGTCTCAGTGCTTGTCTTATGCTTTTTGTCGCTCATCAATTGTCTAGAGACATTTCCACTCTTTAATTTCAAATAGTAGATTAGTAGGCCAATAACAAGGTTATCTGTTAGAGCATGCTTATTAAGAAATGGGACTATAGTTGCAGGAGGGAGGGAGTCTATAGTTGTCAAGTTGGCCATCTTTGGTTTTTGACTTTCTTCACTGTGTATCATGTGCAGTGAACTGCAGGCAAGTTCTATGGCAGAGAAAAAGACTAGCGACCATAAAAGACAAGGGAGCCCATCTATGCTTGTTGTAGAAGGTAAAGCATTGAAGAGAAGGCATTGGCCAGATCCTCAGGCCCCTAGCTTTGCTACAACGAAGTCTGATAACGCGCTGAGTTGCCATATTGCACAAAGGACAGAAACAGTTGTCAGCTGTTCAAGAGGAGTAAGATTCTGGATGTTTTGTTACATCCATCAGATGATCTTCATAAATCATATTACTTCACTTCTGAATTCTGATTGATCGGTTCTTCTTGATAGGTTGACGGTGGCAACTGTATTTCTGAGCTGCAAATGAGCTTAAAGAAATGTAGCAAGGGGCCTGAGTCCACCATGGGGGTAAATGAGTGTTCTACTCCTGCTGCATTGCACAGGAGTTCTAATGCACGTGAAACTCCCTTATCAGGTCGTGGAAGTTCTATGTTTTCACCAGGGGAAGAATTTTGGAATGAGGCAATCCAAGTAGTTGATGGATTGTTTGCTCAAACTGGAAATGCCTTAATTAAGGTGCCAGAAGATGCAGATGTTATCAATGTACAGATTGAGGGGGACTCCCACAAGTTTTGTGAAGGAGGGAGTTCAACTGATAAATTGAATGCACCAGTTGCAGATGGTAGTAGTTGTCTTAGGGAGACTGAGGTAAACGTTTGCCCATCAGATAAGCATATAAAAACGGTGGATGGAGAAGCATCGCCATTGCCTGTTAAACATTTGGACTTCTCACATGAAGGGAAAAGTTTGGATGAAAGTATGCCACGAGAACCTTCTTCAGATAATAGAGAAGATTGTATGGGTAGTTCTCAATACTCTATGTATAGTTCTGTAAATGATGAGGGGCCACTGACTAGGAATTTGATACCAGCTGCTGTTGGGGTTCAATCAAAGGGAGTGGTAAACAAAGCATTAGAAACAGGATCCATTACTGCAGGAGAAAAGATTCGATCTAATTTATTAAGTCAGGAAAGCGACGGCAGTGTTTCTGCTTCACCAGGTAGAGAAAATATGAACATTGTTGCTTCTAGTGTCTCTGAAGGAACAAGTTCTCCGTTAAGTTCCATGCCTCTAAAGAACCGATTAGACTTAAGCAATTGGCTCCCATCCACTGTATGTGACGTTTACCAACGAAAAGGGATTGTGAAACTGTACCCTTGGCAGGTAAGCTTCTTCATGCTGGGAGCACTAAATTTTATAATTTGTACAAGAATTACTTTTCTTTTGATAAAATGTGCTCATCTAAGGTTTAGGTGATTGTATAGGTTATATTAAAAAAAAAAAAAAAAATCAGGAGTTGGGGTTTATGCTGTAGTGTTTTGTCTTCTTTTAGCTCCTTTGTGCTCGGTTGAAAATGCCAATATCTTACACATTTACTTGCATTTGCTGAGATTACTTTGCTTAAAGGGAGGGGAGTAGACTTCCTCTTTTCACCCTCCACCCTATTTCAGTTGCCATTTACCATTTATTATGATGGAAATTTGTAATCTAGTGTTTTCTTGCTATTGGCCTCTATGGGTTCTCATTTTGTGTACTCCTTAATACTATTTGCAGGTTGATTGTCTTGAAGTAGATGGTGTTCTGCAGAAGAGAAATCTTGTATACTGTGCATCCACAAGGTAAGTACTATCGCCATGGAAGATGGTTTTATTTCACATATAAAGTTCTTCTGTTGTTCACGATGGTTTTCTTGCCTTTCCATGGTTCAGTAGTTGCTGTTACTTTTGGCTACCTTGTGAATTTGATATGGAACATTATTTTGGGTGTCTAACATAACTTACATGAAAGCTAACATGATGTTAGTTCGATATTGCCTAAATTTTCACACAATTGGTGCAAATGCCACTGCCTCCAACATTCAATGTGAATCTTTACTTTAGGATGGTCTTACAAGATCCAAATATAGGCAACCTTACTTTTGCAAGCAAACAAATAGGTTAATTATGAGAGACCCACACTTTCTTTTCCAGAAATAAAATTTCAGAAGAAACGCAGAAACAAAGTAGAGGAACGAAAATTAGCAACATACATAATTACACACTATAGTAGGAATTGCTACAAAGCATAAAAATCAAACGGCAAAAGATATGAACATTTCAAATGTGCATAATAAGTTAACTTTGAGCCAAGGAAATGACCAAGATAGACAATAATAAAACTCGACATTGTTATCGTATGAATGAATAAAAGAGGAAATACTAAAAGGAACTAGGTTCGTAAACCTATTCATATGCAAGTACATCCTAAGTTTCTAATTCATGTGCCAAGTGCTAATACACAGGTTGTCACTGTGGGCAATGATGAGATCATTTGGCAGGATGATCCAAAAGCGCAATTCAACAGTTAAAAGTTTCTGCAGACAGGTTTGTGAGGTGTCCACTCACTCATCTTATTTTCCCTACCGATGCAACATGGAGGTCTAAGGCTCCCACCAAAGCTTGCTTTCTGGTTTGGCGGCTACCAAAGGAAAGGTTTCCCAGAAAATATGCCTAAGAGGAGAAATTTTAAGTTGGCCAGTAGATGTTGTATGTGTCTCCAGTAGGAGGAATCGGTTGACTGCTGGTTTGTCCATTGTAGGTGGGTCTCTGCGCTTTGGCACTTATTGTTCTCCTTGTTGGGTGTTAGGTGGCTGCAACTTCAGACTATTAGCGATGTGTTGGTGGCTTGGTTGAAGAACGGCTAGCTTCTAGGAAGTTGGAAGATGATTCCATTGGCTATATGGTAGAATTTTTGGATGGAGAGGAATAGAGCTGGGTAATAGGTCGTGTCGGGTCGGGTT
>NCQS01081667.1:0-13487 GCA_002740445.1 Pachycereus pringlei
CCTAGGTTCCTCTGAAGTACACACAAGACTTCTACTTAACCAATCCATAAAATCTGAATTCACTTCTCCTTTAAGGATGTAGGATTCTTGAGGACCTTTGTGACTGAGCCTCACCTTCTTGGCTTTATTGTTGTGTGGTTGCACCTGTATTTTCTTCCTCCAATATCTTCTTTGAGGCTTGTGGTTGTTTTCTACCCTATCTTTGATATGGTGCTTTCTTCTTTCTCCTCTAAGCTTGTCATATTTGGCCATGCAAACACTAATTCTAGAGCCTCCAATTGTTGCATTATTTAGCATAAGATACTCCTTGCTGCTTCATCTTGCCTCTCTGGTTTTCTGGGATTTTCTTGATGGAATGTATGAATCAATGACTCTTCCTACCTTCTAGAAAATCCCCTTCAGACCATATTGATCTAAATTCTCAGGGATGTTGCTAAGGAATACTGTGAATTCTTTTCTCCAACCTCCCACCCAGCCCATTCTCTGCTTCATGGTTTTATCCCCCTCTCAGCTATGGGTGGATAATACTAATACATTGTCCAAGTCCTCATAGCTTGCTCGAGATGAAGCCTTGGCCATGGACATGAATTAAAATAAAATAAAGTTAAAAAACATACTCAATGAAGAGATAATAAAACAAAGTTACAAAACATACTCAATGAAGCCTAGAATGACAAATTCCACCCAAACAAAGTATGTATTCAAGTTTTAATTTGAACATGAAGCCAAGGTGATAGAGATGATATTTTTATGTAATGGCTTATGACATATTGGAAGAGAAGGGGGAAGAAGCAATAATAGTTCCTCTATGAAAATTTATTTGAAGTTGTCCATGGCAAATGAACTTCCAAACATGCATGATTTTTAGTTGAGTATTCAAGCATGCAACCTACATTTTCCAAAATACAACTTGAATATTATGATTTTAATTCCTTTAGATTTATAGGTTTTCTTCCATTGTTTCTGTAACCAAATGCATGTTTATATTGAAAAATACAACTTTGTTTACCGTTATATGCATAGAACCTATATTATGTGAAAAGGTGAACATGCTTTTTATTTATTATTGTGTTGGAAAATTCATATAGTTCTATTACAATTTTAAAGAGAAAAATTATTAATCATAACACAATGCATCTTGTATTTCCGAACAATTAATTAGAAAGTTGAAATTTATATAAAACAAACAAATAATACCTTTTATTCATTAATGTATGTTGGCAAATTTATAGGATGGAATCATAGTTTATTTTTTTAAGAGCAATATTAACTCCATAATGGATTGCATCTTGTATTCTCAAACAAACTAACTAGAAAACTAAAAAAAGAAAATACTGATACCAATAACCACATGACACTTGTCCATAAACGCAACTATGTATTCATTTTTATGTACTATATTAGATAATGGCTTGTCACATATTAGAATATATTGAGTGAGGGAGCAAGAGTAGTACCTCTATCCAAAATCCATTGAGTTGGCCATGGCAAATGTACTTTCAAACATGCGCAATTTTTAGTTAAATAATTAAGCCTGCATCCTAAAATTTTTCAAAGTATGACTTGAATATCATGATGTAGCTTTTGCTTTAGAGTTATAGTTATTCCTTCTATTGCTTTTTCGGCCAAATGTATCTAATTTATGGTACTTTCCAAAAAACCAAATATACAAAGTTAGACACACGTTTGCACTGAAAATGGTTACTAAAAATAAATTCGTCTAATTGTTCAATTCAAAGAATTTATATCATGTAAAAAAAACTAAAGCATAATTTTTTTTAGCTGTCCATTTAGCGAAACTATATTATTGGAAACGATGAAGCTACTTTTTTATTAATTAATTCATGTTGTAAAATTCATATGACTTGAATAAACTGTAATTTTTTAAGAGAAATGCTGTTCAATTACATAATACATTGGGTCTTGTATTTTCAAGCAATTAACTAAAAAAACAAAAAGTACATAAAAGAAACAAATAATAGTCTTTATTCATTAATGTATGCTAGCAGATTCAAAGAATTTAACTACATCTTTTTTCAAGAAAAATATTATTTAATTGCATAATACATTGCATCTTTTATTTTCAAACAATTAATTAAAAAGCATAAAAAAATTTTAAAAGCTAACCAATAATAACGTTATGCATGTCCAGTCGTCCACGAAACTAACATATTTATTTTTTTATGTTATTACACTAGCTAAGATCAGCGTAGTGCCCCGAGATTCACTATTTGAATAAATGTATTACTTTGAAAGTGTTCTATCTATAAAATGTTTAGATTAAAATTTATTACAACTCTAGTTAAATGGAGGATAAAAGACAAAAAATAAAACAAAAAATAAAATTGTTTAAGTGTAATACTTGAAAGTATTTTAGAATTAATAAAATTGTACTTTTGACAAAAAAAGGTATACTACTTTTGACAAAAGATGCTAAGAATATAAAGAGTCAGATGGGATATTTTACTATGTCTACTAAGAAACAAATAACAATGAATATTTTGTACTCCATAAGGGCTTCTTAAACTATCCATTTGTTGCTCAAATTCCCTATGATTTTAGAATAAATCTATATATATTTTTATGGTTCGAAATATCAATAGCAATATCAATTATGAAGTTTAAGCAGTCATTAAAACAAAATAGATACATGTTAACATCCTTTTGATAAAGTAACCTACAAGCTAAGGACTTAGCATCATTGTTTCCATGTTTTAAGGTAAAAACACCAAAGAACTAAAAATCCCAGTCACAACAATAAAATGTATATATAAAACCTCTAGGATGTTCGTTTCCACAATAAAGTTATCGCCTTGCCTTCTCTATGCTAAACGAATCTCTGGGGTGTTCATTTCAACAATAGGATCGCTAACTCATTTCAATGCCCATCTACATGTCATAACTCATTTGCTCTGCAACACATGCTTGTGCCAGTCAAACTCATCTCAAACCACAATGATAAATCCCACACACACTATGTATACGTAAAACAATCACCAGTATTCAATCTCATATTCCCGATAGGTGGTTTCTCCCATTTTTTATTGCTTTTTATAAGCTGGAATCTTAGGCCAATTATGTCATTAGGTCTAATTTGCATCCTTGAACTCTTGAAATAGAGCCTCTATCTGTATCATATGAAAAAGTTACACAAAGCAAAATTGGACATATAGTCATGACAACATACATCAAACATAGACAGATTGAGAGAGAAAATACAACATCGGATAGAACTCTAAGCTCATAGTCTAGAACATATCATATTAGCAAGATTACCTAACTTCTAATGTTTGGCACCATGTATTCCATTAATCTTTATCTTCCTGCACAAAATACCCTCAAGATAGACCTTTAACCTCTCTTGAAACAGGACCTAACCATTGTTGATAACTCATATTCTACCTCATGATTCCACCCTCCATAGCGCTGGTCATAATATGCATCCACCACCTAAGAGCTTAAAGGTTATAAAACCAAACATATGAAAGAAGTTTCAAGAGAACATAAATACTAATTCAATTAAGATAACACAAACTAATTTAAACTTAGCCCACGATTCCAAGTTGTGCGCGGGTGGGTTATTTCAATGCAATTAGCGACAAATATGGAAAAAAAAGAACCAAAAAGAAAAGTCCACAAAAGTTGGAAAAAATAGGTGACAAACATCTCTTTTCAATTTACATTACACCACTACAAATTTATTGACCTCTATTTGCAGGAATTCCCTAGCATAATTTCCACTACCACCATTAATTACCAATTTTCCCAATGGTCTAACTACCCCTTCATATTTTCCAATCACCATCCTTCTCAAATTCTTTCTCTGAAGCTTTAGAGAAAATAGAGGTCAGATCAATTTAGAGTTTAATCAAAGAACGTTACCTAGCTACAATTGATGGATTTTAGATTGCAATAAAGGAGATGACCAAAAGGAAGAACCAAAAAAAGATGGCATTAAATAAACGAAATGCCCCATTATAGAAATTTAAAAGTTTCTTAAAAAATTTAATTTCATAACATAATCTCAAATAGCATCAATTACATGGCATGATATCCACCATTTTAAAGTCAAGCACTATACTCAGAGAAAACCAAGGTTTTTAGAGGGAGGGGGGACTATAGAGCAAAAATAGGTAAGAACTCAAGAGGAATAGTGGTAAAGAAGATGTTGAAAGGAATTATGAAAAACAAATGACTTTAATATGGCAAAAAAACCCTATCATAGTAATTAAAACTTAGTTTCTTAAAAAAAATTAATTTCATGACATAATCTCAAATGTCATCAATCACACAACATAGTATTCACCATTTTAGAGTCGGGTGTTATGCTTAAGGGGAAAAAAAAAATTTTTTTAGAAGGGGGGGAACTATGGAGCAAATGGGGTAAATAACTCAAGAGGCAACAACAAAAAAAGAAAAAAAGAAAAAAGAGATTAGTGAATACAATACATATTTTCTTGAGTTTGATGCAACACATAATGAAAATTATAAGCAGCCAACAAATTTGTGTAGGCTTATACTCATTGTGATCCAACACATAATGAAAAGTATAAGCAACCAAAAAAATTTGGACATGCTAATAAGATATACCAAAAAGCACTACTACATATCCTTGAGCGCAGACTATACCAGTAAAATAGATGACAAAACAACAATATTAAAACTGACTACAATAAGTTGGATAGGTTTAGAAGATCATCTGTAAAGTACTATTACCCATCCTTAAGCACACACTACTGAGTTAGCAATAAAATTTATGAAATAAAACTAAGTAAAGAACACACTTACCATGGAAAGAGATGAAATCGAAAATTCAAGCGGTGATGGAGGAGGAACTCAACCTCCAAAGATAACACTCATGCCTAAGAAATTTTGAGAGCGTGAAACATGTAAAAACAATGCTAATAATACTAAACAACATTAAACTCAACAAAAGAAAACATATAATAGAGTAATAAACACAAAATCTAAGTTTCCCTTGGAATGAGAAGTTCTTATCACTAAAGCCCATGTACCTTCTCTAACCCAATGCCAAAAATGAAGTTATTTTTCCCTTTGTTCATTGCATTCCATACCTCACACTACCTCTAGCAAATTCTTTATATTGCCCTCCCAAAAAAAAATGATTACTAAAGCAGAACAGCATGAAGGGATAAATGGAGAGAGGAAGGGAGTAAGCATATTGAGGTCGTAAATCAGCTAAAGAAAGCATAATGAGGAAGTAGCTTTTTGAGACAATCCATCAAGGATGCATGAAAGTATATTTTCGTTATCTACTAACAATGAAGTGTATATTTTTACATTATGTGCTTTTTGAGACAATCCATCTACCATTCATTAGTATCTGTTAAATATCACATTCACCTTCATCACCAAATTTTAAAACATAAATTTCAATGCTCTTAACATCACAATTTCAATTGGTGTAGGCTTTTTAATATCTCAGTTTTCTCTCATCTAAATTTGAATGTCTTAAAAACGAATTCAAAATTGTTTTAATAGCTATAAAATTATAAATTAGATTAAAAATATCTTTTTCCAAAATTTATGAAAAGAAAGCCAAAAATAAATATAGAGAGAGGTAAGGAGCTTGAGTAAGAGGAGACAAGTGAAAAGACATGATTATCCCAAATAAAATTAAAGAAAAATATTTTTAAGAGTTGAAAATAGAAAAAGGAAAACTTTTAATAATATTAATTGTAAAACAAAAATATCAAAACACAAAAGCTTACAAATTTTGGCTTTGTCATGTTGTTCATTAGGCAACAACAACATGACCAAACAATTCATGAACTAATCCAATGCATAATGAAAACCATAAGCTTATATACTCTGAACAGTATTTTGCTTACTTACCCTTTAATTAGTTCTGATTAAATAAAAACAAACAGAATAATGCAAAATTATAAATGATTTCAAACTAGCAAAATAAAAATATATACATGGAGATTGGGATAGAACCTCTTCTGGAGCCTCGTTTTATCTCATACCAAATTATAGTTTGTCATGAGTAGTTGATGCCTAGGCTCTACCCCCTTTAATTGCCTATAAATAAGACCAGCCTAGAATCATTATGCACATCAATGAAAGCTAATTATTTTAGAGTATTACATGGTTTCATAAAAAGAAAAAAAAAAGAAAGCAAAATATATTGAAAAAGGAAAATATGATACACTATCATATGAGATGAGAAGTGTGAAGTTAGGTGATTTTGGTTCTGAAAGCTAAATGAATTGAAATCAAATGAGTTCAATTCAAATGATAGTTTGGGTTCCTTTAACACAATCATCTTATTATACATAGATAATTTTCCTACTTTAAGGACTCTCCAGCTAATAGAAGTAGAATTTTCCCCACTGCTTCGAATAGTCTTAGGTCAGTACCAATTTTGCAAGCTTATTGCCTACTTATAAATATAGTATAGTGAAATACAACCTGTTAAAATGGAGAAAATACTATTGCAATTATTAACTAGAACAATTATGGACAAAGGAGAAATTATTTTTTGAGAGCTGGAAAGAACTACTATAAATAAAAAGGATCAAAATAACCAATATGAAAGGGCATCTATATATATGATCTAGGGTATCTTAATGATAGTGCAAACAAACACTGATAAAGTAACGTAAAAATTACAAATAATTGATCCACCACTCAAAATTAGACATTAAAGATAAGTCCATAGCATTTTCTAGCTCCTTTGCTATTTTGATCCAGGAAAAATTAATTTAATTTCTATATGTTCCATTATGTCGAATTGCTTAGGCAATTTAAGTTTCTTATGAGTTGTTGATGTCGAGGTTGTGCTTCTTCATAACCCAAATCCATTGTGCATGTCATTAAAGAAGAACAAACTTTCAAATTCAATTTGAATGTCATGCGTTCTTTGGTCGGACATCGACTAACTAATCCATCCATAAAGATGATTACACTTTAAATCTAACACCGAGAAAAGAGGGCATGTATAGAATAATATTGAATCAATAAAGAAAACCATGAAGATTATGTTAGTGGTAGAGCTTTCATCTCTTGACATTCTCATAGAATGCATTAAAAATGAAGATGCTCTAATTTTTATATTCGAGAATATGATAAAGAAACAAGAAAGGACAATCTCCTCCTATGCTCCACACTTCACACCTCAAAGAGGGGAAAAATAAAAAGAAGGCCGAAATAAATATCCAAGCTTTCATTCTATGGCCCTGGCGAGAATCAGTACCACCCAATTTACTGTTTTTATGCATCAATTTCCATCGACAACAATACATCTCCTAGAAACTTTTCTGTATTGTTGAACCAATTTGAGATAGATAATTGAGATTAAAACCCAAAATTTGAGATAAAACTTTGTAATCTCTAACACCCAAAATTGTTGATTCACATAGAACAAAATGCAAAATGCTATTGAATTAATGTCTGTTTCATATGAATATGTGTGATCTTTATCTATTCTATTTCTTTGGTCTTGTGAGTTACGACAACGGTTATAATCTTCACTTCCCACAAATTGAGGGCGTGAATTATGCACTAATGAAAACATGGAGGTTACAAATGAAAGAGGGAAAGACGTGAGGAGATATTGGACGGTTAGTTCATAGTCAACATGAGTTTTTTAAAAGAAGATTATGTACTTTTCTTTTAAGAGTTGAGATGACCCAATCCAGTAGATCAATAGTGATAATTGACTATAATTTCGAAAATTAACGGGAAAGGAATCAAATTAATTCTCCTCTTATTATAGATATAGAATTATGTACAAATTATAGATACAGATTATACTAGATTTTGAACCACCCCTTACGAAAAAAAGAAAAAAGAAAAAAGAGATGATGGGTCCATCCTACAAAACCATTCCAAAGTATAAGATTCATAATAAATCAACATTCGCTGGTAGAAAGGGTTGAACACCTAGAGAACTGCAGAAATGGTAGCTTCTATCTCCTTGAATTTGAGCCTGCGTCCATTCCGATGTGCATCCAATCCGATGCTTCAGTCTAATTTCTTGTCATAGCTTTATTGGATTCAACATATGCGGTTTGCATCAGCTTAAATCTTATTTTTCAATTTCGATCTATGGGTCTGTTTGATGTGTCTCGTGCCCCTTTCCTCATCCCGGTTGTTAACATGATTCCTTTATTATTTGATTATTACATGGTAAGTGATTCATTTTATATACAATTTTCTTTTATTCATATTTGTTGTAATTTCAGCTAATCTAATTGATGACTTCTCATGGTTTTAGGGGAAACTTTATCAGTTATTAGGCTGGGAGTACAGAACACCTAAGAGGGCGCCTCCGGCATGTCCTTACAAACCGTCATGGGTTAATAAGAGTAATATTGGTGTAAGTGGACCTTTTTTCACTGGAATTTTATATATGTAATACTCCAAACTACTATTTCTTATCCATCAAAGAGATTCCAAGAGAATATAATTTGCTCAAATTTTGAATCTTGTCACGGATGCTTTTGTGAGCCATTGTCTCTTGAATTGATCTTTTGTTTTATAAATCTGTGAGATGCATGTTTTCCTTTAAATAGCAAAATTTGATTAGTCAACCTAATTGTTTTTAAGTAACAAACGTGAGGTTCTTAGGGTTTATAAAACCCCATAGAGTTGTGGTGTATAGTTTAGAGAGTTACGTTGAGTAATAGAAATGATAAACCTAATGGTTCATCTTGTGTAAGACTATTTCATGTAAACTTATTAGAGGATACTAATATCATGTTGGACCATGTCTTTTTATTTATTTGTGACTTCCACCATCTGACGATAAATAATTTTAGGATGGTCTTACCTATACTTTGTAGAAACTTATTCTAACAAAGTTCGCCTGAAGGTTTTAAGTTTTAAATAGGACTTTTTTTGACCCAAATCCAAAGTGACCCACAAATTAATTAAGTCCGACCTAATTATAATTGACCCTTACATGTTGAAACACACGCCAATTCTCCTTACATCCCATTGCACTACAAGTAATGCTAAGAATCCTTATAGCAAACTTCCTCAAATTGGGTGGTGAAAATTCATAGGAACTCTACCAGTGAGCTATAAAAATGTATAGAATAAGCATTTAATTAAAATAAAAAAGACATAGATAATAAATCTAACAAGTGTAAAATTAATATTCTTACCGGTAGCTAATGACTTTCTTTGTCTTATTGCCATTGGTATTCCAAAGAGACCTTGAGAAGTTCTGTATGAATTCAATTCGGCAAGAATATTGGCTTGAGTCTCCAAATTTTGAATCATCCTTACAATGTAGTCAAACAAACCCTTCATCACTTTACTACAATCCTCAATAGATGGGTTTGACTAATATATCTTTGGATTCAAATAATGTCCCACTGTATGTAAAGGTTGATGAAGTTGACATTCTCATCTGTTGTCAATATACTTGATTGCCTCCTTATAGTTCTCCTCCTTATTTGAGAAGCTCTTAGCAATAGCCTCCTTAGCTCTATTCATAGTCTCATAAATATAACCCATGGGTGGCTTTTTGTCTCCATCAATCATGGGAAGAATCTTGATGAGAGAACTTGTCAATTTTTTAACACAGTAACTCTCTTGCAAGATATAGGATGCTATTTTCTTGCCCCCTGCATCTTGTAACCATTTGTTATTGCTTCATTCTTGATAAGTCATCATGTTTCTCAAATTGTTTTTTTGGAAAAAAATCTGTGAATGAAGGAAACAGTGATAAATGATGTTGCAAATCTAGATTAGTGAATCGCCTCACCAAGCTCACAAAGGCAATGAAGCTATGGATATAAGCATTGATAGCCATGATCTTCTTTAGAGCAATCTTGACTTTTGGAATATTCTTTCTAATGTCTTCCAACATAAGATCAATGTAATGATCGACACATGGAGTCCAAAAGAAGTGTTGCCTCTGAGCCATTAATAATTTTCCTACATAAGCATTTTTATAAAAATTAAATTAGAAATTTGAACTTAGGAATACAATAAATAAATAGCTAACTCATCAGAAATATAGATAAGTAGATGATTCTTAGTTTCTTACGGGCCTTAACATAGATGCATTGTCGGTCACTACTTAGACCATATTCTCTTCTCCAACTTTCTTTGCCATATGATCAAGAACCTTGAATAAAAGGTTTACATCCTTTATAACTTCAAAGACATTCATTAATCTAATAAAGAGTGAGCCTTTTGCAGAGCTGACAAGAAAGTTAAAAATATCCTTTCAGATGGTAGTATCGCGCCATTCATCGGATAAGATAGAACAACCTATCTCAGCCTATTCTATTTTTTAAACTCCACTTTTGCCTTTTCCATGCTTCTACTTCTTTTTTAAGGAAAGGGACTCTTAACTCATGCATGGAAGGTTGTTTCAATCCCGGGCCAAATTGACCAATAGATTTACAAGTAATACCAAAACTATCAAAAGTGGTAGCATGAAAAGGAATCTCGTCATCGTAAAACCACCTTGCTAGTTCTCTATAAGCCTTTTCTCTTAACTCTTTCCTAAACTACTCATTGTTTGTTTTTTGCCTCCCTTGGTCCTTTCTAGCCTTGACAACATTCACGGGATTAGTAGTATAGTACAAATCTAACAGACCTTTTTGCCTAGGTTTCTTAGAAGGCACATTGTTACTTCCCTTGTTCCACTTTTCCACTTGCATGTTTTCCACTTCCAGGATTCATTTGGACACATTCATCATGTTCATCTTCATCTTCATCAACAAAGTAGCCTTATAGTATTTGTCGAGATATATTATATACTCATTTGTCGATTTGTTTAGCTCTATATATATTCTTGGATTTCTTTCCTCGCATGCTCAGGAACTGTCTTATAATCTATGGTATTACAATATCTTCCTGCGAAATGTTACTTAAGCCAGAAGTCTACCCCCATGGTTTTCACTCCAAAAAAATTGCAATAAAAATTATTTTTGTTAGTTTCATATTGTCTACCATACTTTCTACCCGGATCTAAAGGAGAAAGGAAGATGACAATGGAAATATGGAAGGCAAAAGGAGAATGAACCACTTATCTCTAGCTAGGGCTATGGTTTCGACTTATGAGAAGAAAAAGGAAAGGAGAAAGGAGCAACTGAGTTCACCAGCCACCACCAGCAGCTCGAGAGGGGTATTACACGAAGGTAAGAAGCAGTCGAGGCCTATGAAATTCTCTTTTCTAACCTTTTCTCTTTGGTAAGTTAAAATTCATAAGGCGCGGGCTTCGTGTGCCTCGAGCTTGGTTAGAAGTTCGGAAAATCCCAAAAGCTGCTCTTTTCAAGGCACATCAATGTGGGATTTAGGCCTTTGTGCACCTACGCATGCTCGGGGCACATTTTTTAAACACAAAATGGTCCTCACCGTAACCCCCGGCTTGTTTGGAGTTTGACCTCAAACTTAAAACTCATCTTCCTTATCATAGTAGGGACTAAGCTTAGCCACGTTGAAGGTGATAGAGACCCTACACTCACTAGGGAGATCAACCTTGTATGCATTTCGACCTTAGCATTAACTTGGATTTGCACCTGCTTGGAATCTTTCCTTCCTCATGTGGATCTGAACTAGGTTACTTGAGCCTCTTTCTTGTGCTTGTTGGCCTGATGTATAGCTTGATCATTAGACTTCTCAATCCCCTTCCTTACTTTAACATAAAGGTCATGGATCTCCTTGGCTCTCTTCTCGGCCTCCCAACTAAACTTAGTTGGATTAGGGATTGGAATAAGATCTAAAGGGGTCTAAGGGTTGTGTCCATATACCACTTCAAATGGAGAGAGGTTGGCAGTCTTGCTTGGTGCTTGGTTAAAAGCAAACTCTGCATGAGAAAGCAACTCATCCTGTCTTTTGATGTTCCCTTTGACAAGGACTCTAAGCAAGATGCCTACAGTTCTATTATTAACTTTGGTTTATCCATTTGTTTGGGGGTGGCAAGTTATGCTAAACTTAAGATGAGTCCCCATCTTTCTCCATAAGGTGAGGCAAAAGTGACTGAGGAACTTTGTGTCTTGGCCAAGACCATGCTCTTTCGAATACCATAGAGCCTTACAATCTCCTTGAAGTAGATATTGGCAATGTGGAGAGGCATTATTGGTGGTGTGGCATGCTATGAAATGAGCCATTTTTGAGAATCTATCCTCGACCATCAAAATGAAGTCCTTGCTTCTTTATGTTCTTGGAAAACCGATAATGAAGTCAAGACTAACATCTTCCCTTAGGGCTTGAGGTATAGGAAGAGAGGAGTAGAGCCTTGAGGTAGTAGATGGCTCTTGGCAATTTGGCATGTAGAACACATCTTTACAAAGTGTTCAACATCCCTAGACATCTTTAGCCAAACATAGTGATCCTTGAGCATGGAGCACGTCATTTTAAAGCCAAAATGTCTAACCAAGGCTCCCTTATGGCGTTCTTGAATCAAGAGCTTTCTAAATCCACTTCTTGTTATGCAAAGTCGAGTTCCCTTGAATACGAAACCTCCTTCTATATGGAATAACCTGTAGGCATGGCTAGAACACTTCTCAAAAATTTCTTTGAAATCTTCGTCATTGGCATATATTCCCTTCACACGCTCAAAGCCAACCACTTTAGTTTCTAGAAGGTAAAAGATACCTTCTTGATAATGCATTCGCCCCTTTGTTGAGTTTGGGAACCTTGTGATGGATCATGAAATGGAAGGATTAAAAGTACTCATCCCATTTAACATGTCTAGGGTTGAGTTTGTGTTGTCCTTAAATGAATTTGAGGGTCTCATGATCCAAATGCAAGATGAGCTCACCTCCTACTAAGTAATGCTGCCAATGCTCCAAAGTTCCATAGAACTTTGTCATAAGTAGAGAGCTTTCTTTTGGCTTCACTGAACTTTTCATTAAAGAAAGCAATTGCCCGTTTCTCCTATAACAAGACAACCCCATACCTACTCTGGAAGCATCATATTCAACTTCAAATACTTTAGAGAAGTTTGGAAGGCAAGAATAGGACCGCTTGTGAGCTTAAGCTTGATTTCTTCAAGGGCTGAATGTGCTTGTTCATTCCACTTCAAGCTCTTTGCCTTGAGTATTTCAGTCACAGGTGGAATAATGGTACTAAAACTCCTCATAAATCTCCTATAGAAGGAAGCCAAGCCATGAAAGCTCTGAACTTATTGAAGTAGGCATTGGCCCCTAATGGATGGCTTTGATCTTGAGCTCATCAACATGAATACCTTGTGCTGAGACCACATAGCCTACGAATATGACTTATGGGGAGAAAGAATGGTACTCCTCCAAGTTCCCAAAGAGCTCATGGGATAGGATACTTAGGAGTTGATATAGATGTTGTGTATGATCTTCTTCACTTCTAGTGTACACCAAGATGTCGTCAAAGTACACTACTACAAACTTGCTTATGATAGGCTTAATTACATGGGTTTATGAGCCTCATGAAGGTGCTTAGTGCATTAGTCAAATTGAAGGGCATTACAAGCCATTCTTACAACCCCTTTTTGGTTTTCAAATCCGTTTTTCATTACTCCC